>CAUYLG010077318.1:0-45213 GCA_963573385.1 Cacajao melanocephalus | reverse complement strand
AAATGCTAAAGTCCAAGCCCTATTTCATAAAGGCTATTATTCTTGCACGAGCTTTCAGTGAACAAATGCAAACACAGGATGGGTATATTTACCCTCATTAGCCATCAGGCTCGTGCAGCTTCGTGAGAAGTAACAGCCATCACCTGTGATGATTGGTGGTCATGAAGATCTTACCTCTGCCCACTGCCGTCCTCTCGTCCGCCCCACCCCCCCCCATCGAAGGCAGAACATTTTCTCTGAAGAGCAATCTGTTTGTGCCAAGGGCTGTTTCTCTTTTGCTCCTCAGTAGCTCCAGTACGTTTTCACCTTGAGATGTCCTTAGTCATCAGAGGGTGACCTAGCAGTGCTCACACACTATTCTAGGAAAGGAGAACCCCCCCTTTACAAAGTTGGGCCGGCAGCACTACAGTAGCTCTCCCCCCACTTCCATCTGTGGGAGGCCCAGCAATTTCATCGTTGGGGGAAGTGGACACTGGGCTCACCCCAGCATAGGAAGAAATTAGGGCCATTTGGGGAACTTGGCCCCAGATGAAGGTTTTAGATTCTAGAACATTAGTAGGTGCCTGCAGCGCCCAGTGGATATGGATGTAGAGGTAAATGAGAAGGGGTGTGTGTGCACGTGGGGAAGGTCTGGCGGTTGCCGACCTTCCAGTGTCCTGCAGAAGTTATAGCTGGACCAGCCTCCTGCACACAGAACACACTCCCATCCGTAAGCATTTGCTCAGTAACATGGGAGAGAGCTATTATTGAGGGAGCTGGTTGGATTTGGGTGTAGTGTTGTTACGCACAGGTCTCCCAAGTCCGTAATTTTTACGTAACTTGTAGGGCAGCCTCGTGGTGTGACTGAGGCCCTATGGTTTCCTTGTATTAGAGGGTATCGCTAGTGGAGTTACACGAACACAAATGGTGTTCCCAGCAAAATACCTTTCTGTGAAGTCACCTGCAGGGTACTCAACAAAGCATGGGCCAAGAGAGCAGCAAAGCGGGGTTCCAGGTACCGGAAGTGAGCCAGCACCGTGTCCTGGGGATGGCCAGCTTGCTCCCCTGTAGCAGTAAGGAGAGATTGCCTTAGTGGTGACTTCACCATCAAGGTGAGATTCCTTGGAGTCGCCTGGTTCTGGTGAGGCTGTTGTTTTTCTTGACAACCCCTTGGGTTGGGGTGCTGTGTTCCGAGGCTGTGGCCATACATGACCCCTGACCCCAATCCGTTTTTCCATGGATTTCTGCAAGTGTAGACTTCCGGTGTAGACATGGTTGAAACTGTTCTGTCACACACATGCATTTGCATTTCCAGAGAATATTGAAGTGAGCCTGCGCTGGGTTGGAGCTGACTCTCAATAAGAGCCTTGATGCCATCAGGCTGTAGTAAATATTCTGGGGAAGCTGTGGGTGGGGGTGCAGGTGTGGGTGTGAGAGGAGAGAGGCTTCCAGGAGCAAGTATGTTGTCCCATATGCTGAGGGTGTCTGGCGGCCCCAGCAGACACAGTGTGTGGACCCTGGGCAGGGCCCTGAAACATGGTTTTGACCTGGTAGCGAAGGGCAATGGTGGAACACAGCGTGCCTGTTAGCATGGGGCGGGGCGGGGGCTGCATGGGGATGAGCTCTGAGGAGGACCGTCCACCTCCCAGCTCCTCGTATTGCAGCGCCCTGTCCCTCTCCTCAGCCCTTTGTCCACCGTCCTGCAGGGAGGGTCCTGGTGCTGCCTGTGCCACACACAGACTCCCGGGCCTGCAGATCTAGCTGGGAGAAGCAGGAGCTCCAAGTCTCTGCCCTTTGTCCGCCTTTCCCAGCACCTCTCACAGGCTGTCCATGTGCCTGGTGTTGGCACCTGCAGCAATTTTACAAAAAATTATGAAGGAATAACTCCCTTGAGGTGTTTAAAATATGTCCCCAAATCATTGACTCTTCTCATACAAAAAAGGAGATTTACTTGCCTCCTGTTGAATTGAGACCAGTTAACATCTTGACCAGTTGAATTCACCTGGCTTAGTGCCATGCTGTTTTTCTGGGATCGAGCCTAATGAACTGGTATCTTTTACTTCCTCTCTATTGGATGGTGCTGCAACCTGAATATTTTTGTCCCTCTGGAATTCATATGTTGAAATCTTAAACCGTTAGTTGATAGTATTAACAGGTGGGAGCTTTTGGGAGGTGAGAAAGTCAGGAGGACCCAGGCTTTAGGAGTAGCATCAGTGCCCTTGTAGAAGATGCCCCAGAGAGCTCCCTCTCCCCTCTCACCAGATGAGAATACGGTGAGAAGGTGCATCTGTGAGTCAGAAAGGCAGCTCCCATGACACCAAATCTCCTGGCACCTTGATTTGGACTTCTCAGTCAGCGAGAAACACGTTTCTGTTTTTATAAGCAACTTGGTTTATGGCATTATTTCACCAGCAGCTGAGACAGGCTAAGAATGCTGGCGACTTTGGAGCCCCAGGCGCCACGCTTGGAGGAAGCCCAGGTGTTGCACAGGGAGAGGAACTGAGCCCACCTGCAAGGACTGGCTAGAGAATGCAAAACAGGGAGGTTTCTAGGGGAAAAAATTCTGATTTGCAGTGTTTTAAAATTTCTGTTCTGAAAATTCTCCCAGCCATGGATCATTTAACAATTATGTCACAAAAAATGCCCCTCTCATCAACCAGCAGGGTCCAACCCCAGCACATCACACAGTCCCTTCCTTCAGTCATGACAGAGCTCCCAGCTGAGCCAGCTCCACCTGCTACCTGTGCACCAGGGTCTCTGCCCTGAGGTCTTTAGATGCCAGCAGAATCTCTCCTCTTATATCCCTGGAGGGAGTCGGGCCCCACTGCAAATGTGTGAGTGAAGCCTGATTGTGCTGTTTCAATCCTCTAAGTTTTGTGGTGGCTTTTTACAAATCAGCAGGAGAACAGGGAGAGAAGTTCTCATTGTTGTGGAGAGAAGTTGGATTTGTGCGCTTATTGTATGTAAACTTTTGCCTCTCTAAAATATTGACGGATCTTCTCACTTTATTTCCAAAGTGTAACACAGAATCCATTGTGGTGGGGGAATGGGATTGTGGACTTTTTCCAGGGACCGAGTGACCCCTGTCAACTGTTCTTAGGTTAAATTCTTCCCTGGGGTGCAGGGGCGATATGGGACCCAGGCGTGGTGCCAACCTCTGCCCTCGGTGACAGACTCAGAGGAGGGCATGGGACTCGGGGTTGGCTGGGAAAGGAGTAGGGATTTTCTCCAGGAGAAAACAGGGAAAGGAGTAGGGATTTTCTCCAGGAGATTAGCTACGATGGTCATAGAGAGATGAGCACAATTCACATGGCTGTCACCTGGAGAGAGAGCCCAACATAAAATTAAGAGAAAGAAGGGGAAAAAACGGTGAAGACAACGATGTGATGCATGCTTTGAGTCCTTGGAACATGTATTTCCTGAAGCCAGAATTCTTCCTCAATTCTAAGATATAGAGTCAAAATGTTAACTCAACTTGTCATGGTTTGACATTTGAATTCAAGACCCCACTAAGATGCCTGAAAAACATCAAAAATACCAAACTCAGAGAACCTGAGGCAAAGATGGTGCAGGGCACAAGGACAGGATGTAAGAGCAGAGGACAGGTGTCCCGGGTGCAGACTGGGCATCAGGCTCTCACTGATCAACTGGGAAGGAGGGATGGCTACATGAGAGGCTGGAAGGACAGCGGGTAAGGTCAGGCATGGGGAGTTTCGTTCAGAAGCTGGAGGAATCCCAGGTGGTGGAAGGAGTTAGTGGATGGCCATTGGGTGTAGGGCTGGGGCAAAGGGGAGGGCGTGTCACTGTCATCCAGAAAGCACTGAGGGGTTGGGAGGGTGGTCTGCCAGGAAATATTACAGTGAACTCTTTCCCTTGGTTTCTTCATGAGTTATCTGGCTTTTAGCGGCAAAGGAAGAAATACGGAACTTCAAAAAGGGAAACGAGGACTTTTCTCATCCCCTACATTCTGCTTTTGTTTGTAAGCAGAGTTTAGAACAAACAGGAAAGCAAGTTTATATTGTTCTTGTAAAATAAAAATTTCACCAAGACTTTTAAGAAATGTCAAGGAAGTGTTTATTGAAGACTGTTGAAATAACAGTCAAAATGCTGTAATAGGAAGAGTTGTTGGACTCAACTTTCCTCAAGCCAAAGGCAGGAGAACTTAAGCCCTGGGGGAACTAGCAGGATAGTTGCAGAGGTCGTTAGGAGGAAAATTTGCTGTTGGGATTGGGCCATCTGTGTTTGCTAATTTGTGCTTGTTGGAGTTAGGCTCCTACCCTCCCACAGAGACAGGGCTGCTGTCCTCTTGGGCAATTGCATTTATAGGAATGAGGCGTCTGACTTATTCTTTATGATTCCACCACACGAGTGGTTCAAGGTAGAAAATCTCTTGTATGTCATCAGTGAACGTTGAGTGTTCGTGCATCCCAGTGAAGAGTTCTGGGTCTCACTTGAGGCAGAGCAAGTTGCCCTGGTTGTCTGGAGACCCTCCTCTCCCTGCTTTCTCTGTCCCTAGAGTTTGCAGCTGTGATTGCCCACCCTGTACTGCAGTAGCAGAAGCCACAGGTGGCGCTCCCAGTGTGCCTTTTTCCACACAGCAGAGCAGGGATGCTCCATCCTGGTCTGCCCCTTTCCCTTGGACTGATGGGTGCTTCTCAGCACATCAGCCTGAATTCAACTCCACCCTTCTCTCTGGCAATGTCCATTCCTCTAAATTCAGTGGAGGTCGACCTGACCCTGCATATTTCTTGCCCTGAAATTTTTCTCTCCATCAAACATTCTACTCTACCCCTTCTTTTAATCTACCCACGTCTTAAATATCTCTATGTTTCACCATGAAGTCTTTTCTTGGCTCAAAGCCAAAATGGTGTGTTTCTTCTAAACTCCTGTTGCTTCATGAAATCACATTTTCTCAAGGATATTTTTCTATATTTCAGCCTTCAGTGTTTTACATTGGCTTTTTTTTTTGTACTGTCCCAGGAACTTGATATATGGACTGCTTTGCCTCTGTAGGTTTCATTTTTTCCTATGCATTTTAGTAATAACCCAATTTTATATCATTATGTAATATTGGATGTAATTAATTAATTTTATCATAATTAATTTATTGATCTCCTACTATGTGCTAGCCAGTCATCTGGACACTGTGGTGTGACAATGCGCAGAACATGCAACTTCCCTTCTAGAGTAGGGAGAGAAATGTTACAGAGAGTGAGTGAAGTGTACAGAACGTGAGATGCTTACAATTCCACAGTTAGCAATAAAGAGAACAAGTGGGATAGAGATTACCCAGGAAACCTACTGCAATTTAGAATTGAGAAATCAGGGAAGACTTCAGCGACAAAGAGAAATTTAGTGGAGACCGCAGGTCTGGGGAATGAGCCAGGTGTACTTCTGAAATGCAGATGCCCCAGAATGGAGTCAGCCTGGCCCAGCCCACAGTTTGGAAAAATATGGAAAGTTAGTTCAGCGACCACAGGACTTTGAAGCAATGGCAGTTACTGGAAACCAAGGATGGCTGCTGGCCTTCACAGTCTGAAGTCCTGTATGTGTCCTTCATCATCTAAACAAGGGGAGGAGTGGGATTATGTCTTTGTCAGACCCACAATGTCCTCCTGGGATCTGTATTGGGTTCCCCAGCCATGCAGTGTCTCAGTGGGGTGCCTGGACCCCTGAACTGCCTCTTCAAACAGGCAGAGCCTCAGTCTTGGGCTAAGACCTCTTCAGAATCTCATGGGGTGGATGTGGGGAACACCTGCTCCCTTCTCCTGGGCTCTGGGCATTTGTGGTTGGTGTTGGTGGTCACAGCGGTGTCTGGCTCTTGAGATGTTTTAGTCAAGAATGATGAATAACCCACTTGAGCATATCATCCCTCTCCTTCTTTGCCTGTAGGATTTCCACTGAGAAGTTTGTAGCCGGATGAATTGGAGCACCTTTATGTGTTATTTGGTTCTTTCTTCTTGCTGCTTTCTGAATCCTCTCTTTGTCTTTGAGAGTTTGATTATGATATGCCTTATGATAGTTTTATTTGTGTTGAACAAGTCTGACAATCTTTGACCTTCCTATACCTAGATATTTATACCTTTTTCTATACTTGGAAAGTTTTCTATGGTTATTTATTTAAGCTTTGTAGCCCTTGGCCTCTCTCAGCTTCTTTTGAAGGCCAGTGACTTTTAGATTTGCTCTTTTGAGGTCTTTTCTATATCTTATACATATTCCTCATTCTTTTCATTTCCTTTTTCCCTTTTTTCTCCTCTGACTTTGTATTTTCAAATAGCCTGTATTTGAGCTTACTGATTTTCTTTTCTTCTTCATCTATTCTATTATTGAGAGTCTGTTAAAGTTTTCTGCCAGGCAATGTATTTCTCAGTTCCAGGATTTCTGTTTGATTTTTTAAAAACTATTTTGATCTCCTTGCTAAATTTTTCTGATAAAATTCTGAATTACTTTTCTGTGTCATCTCAGAGTTTGCTGAATTTCCTAAAAACTGCTGTTTTGAATTCTGGAACATTACCATCTTCTTAGGGTTGGTCACTGGCTCCTTTGTACGTTTGGAAGGTCATCATTTTCTGTTTGCTGTTGTTTCTTACGCAACAGCAGGTACACCCAAGACTGAAGGAAGGGTTAACGATGTACCAGGCCTCCACTTCCTCATCTCTCAAATCTAGACAACTGTCTCTCTCTTACCTCATGTGTGGTAGGGAAAGCAAGTGCTGTGGTGCCTGACACGATGGAGCCAATAAATGGATATTAACCAATATTGCCATATTTCCTTGATCCTAAGATGGTAGCTGTCTTACTATTTTTTGTTTCTGTAACTGAAATCTAAGACTGGGTAACTTATAAAGAAGATAAATTTATTTCTTACAACTGTGAAGGCTGGGAAAACCAGGGTTTAGAGACTGCATCTGATGAGGCCCTTCTTGCTAAAGAAATCTCTGCAGTCCTCAGTGGTGCAGGGCACCACTTGGTGAGGTGGACACACGAGAACAAACCTGGCTTTTACAACAGACTCACAGCAGACTCACTCTTGTGACAATCTGTCAACATGTTAATTCATGAATGGGTTAATCCATTCAGGGGCATACTACCCTTAAGACCCCATCACCTCTTAAAGACCCCACCTTTTAATAGTGTTTTATTGAGGATTAAGTTTCAACATAAACTTTTGGAGGTTATGCTCAAATTGTACTAATACTGATTATACGATTATAAGATGTGCAGTTAGACTGATTGGGGTTGGGACATAAGAATGAAGATGTGTGGGATGGAAAGACGAGGATACATGCAAGACATGGATAAGATGAAAGTGAAATGCCTTTTATCAGACTTTTCTTTTTAGGTTCATGCTGAGCCAAGAACTTATATTAATGGTTATGAAAAGCTTCCTACTGCCTGAAGGGAGAAGAACATCTTCTGTCTATCTTGGTTTGTGTAACCTGCTGTCCTCTTGACCAGAGACTTAGTGTTCCATTTAATAGCTTTGGGCCTGAGGAAACATTAATTTTCTTTCTTATTGCAAGTTTTACCCTGGATAGTAGAGAGTGGGTATTCTCCCCCATGACCTTGGAATCCTACTCCATGGAAGTTATTCATATCCCCTAATCACTAACATAAGACCAGGGTCTTAGCTTCAAGGGAAAACTGGACGTTGAAGAGGTCTGCCTGGAAGCCTAGAGTTATTTATACTGTAGCTGTTCTGGACCGAGCAGCAGAGCCCCTAACAAACGCCCACATTGTAGTTGATATTTACATAGAGGCTGATGAGAAACAGGAGATACTTTTTAAAATTCTTGTAAAAATAGAACCCATTGGCTAGGCACAGTGGCTCATGCCTGTAATCCCAGCACTTTGGGAGGCCAAGGTGGGCAGATCTTTTGAGGTCAGGAGTTCAAGACCAGCCTGGGCCAACATGGTGAAACCCCACCTCTACTAAAAATACCAAAATTAGCCAGGCCCAGTGACAACTGCCTGTAATCCTAGCTACTCAGTAGGCTGAGGGAGGAAAATCACTTGAACCTGGGAGGCGGAGGTTGAGGTGAGCCAAGATTGTGCCACTGTACTCCAGCCGGGGGGACATAAGAAGACTCCGTGTCAAAGATGCGTGCGTGCACGCGCATACACACATACGCCAAAAAAACAGAACACATCAAAAAGAAAGCACAGAGACCAAACAATTAGTCAATTTTGGCTGTGAGTAAAGCATTTAAATGGAGGAATATCACAATGTACTTTTAAGCAACCAGGTGGAACTTGGAAAATCCTTTCCTTTCACCCTACATGCCAACCTGACCTACGTTTACAAACCTTGTACAGTGACATTATCTTCCCAAAAGATAGACTTGTATATAGCATCTGTGGTCTCTCCACTCCTCATTCTGGTTCCTGCTGCCAGAACGCCTCGCCTCTTGGGTGGAGCGTGAGAATGCTTGCCCTCCTTTCTCATGCTCTCTTGCTGGACCTCCGGTTCCAGGACCAGGTGTGACAGCAAGAGTGGAAGAGAGTCTGCTCAGAAGGGGTGCCGAGGCAGAGAATCAGCCCCTACCATCTATCTTCCAGTGACATGGAGAGCTCTCACCAAGGACCATCAGACAAAGAAAGGCAGCACCAGCCTTCACTAGCTTATAGGTTCTTTAATACTGGAAGTACTTCTGTGCTCAGAGAAAAATACCACCACTATTTACACTAAGTTTAAACCAGTTCTTGAGTATTAAATGTTGATACAAAGGTAATTATTTAAATTCTCTTCATCTACACTGATGCAATACATTTATCATGCCTGATTGTTTCCAAACACATCTAACACCTTAAAGAATAGATAAACATGGCCGTGCGCGGTGGCTCATGCTTGTAATCCCAGCACTTTGGGAGGCCGAGGCGGGCGAATCATGAGGTCAGGAGATCTAGACCACTTTTTAAAATTAAAGGACAAGTAAACATAGCCCATTAGGTAGATCTCTCTTTCTGTTGAGCCAACAACCACTTTTTGCCTCTCATCGTAGTAACTTCTATTTTTGGGGTATCATTAGGAATGCACTGAATTTTTAAAGTACAAACTATTCCAATTAACACTTATATCTTGCTAGGCACAGTGGCTCAAGCATGTAATCCTAGCACTTTGAGGAGGGCATATCCCTTAAACTCGGGAGTTCACTATCAACCTGGCAACATAGTGAAACCCTGACTGTACAAAAAATACAAAACTTTAACAGGGTGTGGTGGCACATGCCTGTAGTCGCAGCTACTCAAGAGGCTGAGGTTGGAGGATAACTTGAACACAGGAGGTCAAGGCTGCAGTAAGCCAAGAGCACACCACTGTATTCCAGCTTCGGTGGCAAAGTGACACACTGTCTCAAACAACAACAAACCCAATTATATTCATTTCTGCTGTTTTGTTATTGCTCTGTGATGCTCAAATTGTGCATCATTGGAGTGCAAAGGCCAGTTAACTTGATGTAGATCAGAATTCTCTATACAAAGAAACCATACAAACCACCATATAAAAAGAAGAAAAAAAAAAGAAAAAAAGGTCAAACACACGAAGTTTAATGCTTGAACTTTATTTTGGAGAAATTTAGAAAGACACAAGGTACACAGAGTAAAATGTTTCTCTTTTTTTCAGGACCTTGGATGGAAAATCTTGCATTGCTTTGGTTTCTATCTAGGAAGCTCAGCGACAGCAGAGTCTGTAGGTGCGACCACCCTGGGTGCACTTCCCGGCGTGGGACTCAGGGTAATCGCAACAGCCGGTCCGGCAGTAGCAGGTGGCTCTCGCCTGAGAACCTATGGAAAGAAGAGAGGGTCAGGCACAGTGAGGGAGGGGGGAGAAAGGACAGGCAGAGCCAGACTAACTGCAATAGTCTAAATAAGAGACACAGTACCAGACATGTGAGGATGGAGAAAATTCAGGTCTTTGACATAAATGACAAGAAATCTTACTAGCTATGTGTTAGTCATGCAAGCTCATAGTTTTCCCCATCTGAATCTATCCAGTACATGTTTATTACCTGCTCTCTGGTCCAACAATCTACCTCTCAACCTCAGGGTTACCTACTCTTCCTTCTGCCTCATCCATACCTCTCATCTTGACCTCCATGTATGACCTCCATGTCCTAACAAGGCCCTTAAAGCAACTGGATCAGTCTCTGAGATGCTGTATTGTGCTTGCTAGTATCATGGGCTCAATACTTTGGTGCTCTAGGAGTCTTTGAAGACCTTCCAAATTCAAATTCCTCATTCTCTTTTTTATTAACATTTTTTTTTTACTTATTTTTACTTATTTACTTATTTACTTATTTTAATTTTACTTATTTACTTATTTTAATTGACAAATAATAATTGTCTATGTATGAGACACGATGTTTGGATCTAAGTTTGTATTGTAGAAAGATTTAATCAAGCTTATTAGCCTATATCAAAACACACCCATAGGTTCCTCTCTAGGTTCTAAAATCTTCTCCAATGGACAAAGTAAAATACTCTCTCTATAACCAAGTCCTACCCATTTAGACCCACAAAGAATTAGTCAGTGTAGTTTTTCTATCCTAAAAGTAGCAAATGTCACAGAAATATCTTGGAACTAAAAGTATTTGAAGAAAGAACATCTTTTAAATGTATTTGGTTCTCACTATTTAATTTATAGATGAGAAAATCAAGGTCCAGGAAGATTAAGTAAAATTACTCCAGTGAGGTAGACCTTTCAATACTTGACCCCAGCACCTGTCTCCTCCAGTCCTTTCTGTCTAGATTCTGCAAATCTGCGAGATTGATGTCTCCTACCCGAGGCCGTAAAAGCAGAGAGTCCATTTCCTGCAAAGGAGACTGTAACATCCTTGTTGTCTGCCTCAGGCTGGTACTGGGTTACAGCCTCATCAGCTCTTGCCTGGAGTAACTCAGCCTGAGCCTGCAGGGCCACCAGGAGAATGGCAGCAAGGATGGCAAGGGTCCTCATGGCTGGGGTCACCTGGAGGAGGGAGAGCAGGAGTGGATGTGTGGGGGGTGAGGAGTCAGCCTGGATTTATAGCTCTGCTGGCAGAAGAGCTGAGACAGAAGCTGCAGTCAGAGGAGGTGGGCATGTGATTGGAAGGGGAAGGGCCGCCTTTGCCCTCAAGGTCCCTTTGATGCCCTTCTTTGTCCCAGCTTTCATCACAGCTTGAGTCTATGTGCTTAGTGCCTGTTCTTGATCCAAGCTGTTAATGATGATAAGGACACTACTATCATGTTCTGTTTCCCATCTGCTTGAGTATTTACTTTTATATGTTCAAAAAAGAAAAACAACAGTGCTTTCATTCAATAAGTTTGATGATTAAATACCTCTTGTTTTCTGAAGATGGTCCCTGGTACTCTCTGGATGACTCTCTGGGGTCAGACCTGCGTCTCAGTGGAGTAGAGAGTTAATTCATTGCAGGATTCAAACACATTACTAACCTCAAGATCTTTTGATTGAGATCTTGAGGTGAGTAGTCTCCTGCTGGGGCCAATGTGGAGAGGACAACAACCTTATCAGGCTATGGCGGAAATGAGTTCAGGAGAATAGTAGGCCACGTTGATCAGATTAAAATCAAAATTCAGATTTATTTCAAGAAGTCAGTGTGATCTTGAATGCGTTACATAAAATGTGTACCAGGTACTTCTCTCCACTTTGAGGAATACCAAAATAATTTAGATGCCTAAAGCCCCCTTCCGAGATCTTCTATTGTTCTTTAGTTATAGAAGATTTTAAATCATGCACAAGGAACAACATTCAAAAGGTAGAAGAAGTAACGAGCTCCCATTCCCACCCCCAGGCCTTCAGCTCTGACCCAGGAAACCATCACCGTCAACAGTTATACATAGTACTCTGCACTTTGCTTTTTTTACCTGTATCATGTGCACTTTGTATATCAAAACACATGGAATGCTATTATAATTTTTAATAGCCTTATACTATTCCAGGGTTTGTATATGCCATCACTTTTTTTTTTCTATTGATAAAATGTTATACAAGTGTAACAATTTGGTTATTCTTAAACTTTTACAGTAACAAGTAAAGTTACAGTGATTATCTTAATATATGTCCTCTTACCTGTATTTGTACCACTTCTCTGTTTCTCACCAGATGTTGCTGAGTTTGCAGATAGCATTCCGCAATAAGGTATATAGAACTAGAATTGCTGTGTCAAAGAATGCATCTTAAGCCAGGATGGTAGTCGTAGCTACTTGAGGGGCTGAAGTGGGAGGATCATTTGAGCCCAGGAGTTTGATGCCAGCCTGGCAGCATAGCGAGACCCCTTTCTCTTAAAAAAAAAAAAAAAAAGACTATATCTTATAAATTTTGAAGATATTACTACATACTTCTATAATATTACCACATTTGATCCAAATCCTTTGGTGCTCAGTGGACCCTTGGGGAGCCTCTGCATTTGAATTTTCATTTAATTTTTTTCAAATGTATTTATTTTTAATTGAAAATAATTTTTGTGTATATTTACAGGGTATGATGTGATATTTAGATTGATATCCACATGGTAGAAACACCTGATCAAGCTAATTATGATAGCCATCACCTCACCAATATAATTAATTTAATTTTTTTTTTTTTTTGAGACAGAGTCTCATTCTGTCACCCAGGCTGAGGTACAATGGCATGGTCTCAGGTCACTGCAACCTCTGCCCCCTGGGTTCAAGCTATTCTTCTGCCTCAGCCTCCTGAGACTCGGGCTACAGGCATATGCCACCATGCCTGGCTAAGTTTTGTATTTTTAGTAGAGACGGGGTTTCACTGCGTTGGCCAGGCTGGTCTCAAACTCCTAACCTTATGATCTGCCTGCCTCATCTTCCCAAAGTTCTGGGATTACAGTCATGAGCCACCATGCCCAGCCTCCAGCTTAATTTTTTTTAGAAGAATTACAAATCAATTCCCTTAGCAGTTTGAAATATACAATAGATTACTATTAACTGTGGTCACCCTGCAGTGCCAGAGATCACTAAGACTTACTCTCCAGCGTAACTGAAACTTTGTATGCTTGGCCCAACATCTTCCCTTTTCCTATACCTCCCTCTCACCCACCTCCAGCCTCTGATAACCACCTTTATACTCTGGTTCCATAAAATCAACATTTTAACATTCCATATATAAGTGATATCATATAGTATTTGTCTTTCTGTGCCTGGTTTATTTTATTTAGCGCATTGTTCTCTGGTTCCATCCACGTTGCCATGAATGAAGAATTTCCTTCTTTTCTAAGGCTGCATAGTATACCAACTTGCATATATACCATATTTTCTTTATCCGTTTGTCCACTGATGAACATTTAGGCTGATTCCATATCTTGCTTATTTTGAGTAATGCTGCACAGGACATGGGAGTGCAGGTTCTTCTTTGATGCAGTGATTTCAATTTCTTCAGAAATATACCCAGAAGTGGGATTGCTGGATCATATGGTAATTCTATTTTTAGTGCTTTGAGGAACCTCCATATTATTTTGCAAAACGGCTGTACTAATTTACATTTCCACCAATGGTGTACAAGGATTCCTTTCTCTTTATATCCTCACCAGCAGGTATTATTTGTCTGTTTGTTAAAAGCCATTCTGACAGATGATGACCACAGTGTGCATTAATTTGCGTTTCTCTGTTAATTAGTGATGCTGAGTATGTTTTCATACATCTGTGGGCCAGAACCATTGCCCATTTTTAAACTGAGAGATATTGTTTACTTCTTACTGAGCAGTCTGAGTTCCTTACATATTTGAGATATTAGCCCCTCATCAGATATATGGTTTGCAAATACTTTGTCCTAGTCCTTGGGCCATCTCTGCACTTCATTTCCTTTCTGTGCAGAAGTTTTTTCGTTGATGTAACCTCTTTTGTCTATTTTTGCTTCTGTTGTCTGTGCTTTTGGAGTCCTGTCCTAGAAATAATTGCTCAGAGAAATGTCATAAAGATTTTCCCTCATGTTTTCTTCCAGTAGATTTATAGTTTCAGGTCTTTTATTTAAATTTTTAATCCATTTTGAGTTGATTTTTGTGTACAGTGTGGGATAAGTGTCCAATTTCGTTCTTCTGCTTGTGGATATCTAGTTTTCCTTATACCTTTTATTGAAGAGAAGGTCATTTCCCCATTGTGTGTTCATGGCATCTGTGTGAAGATCAAATGACCATAAAGACCTGGGTTTAGTTTGGGGCTTTCTACTCCTTTCCTTTGGTTATTGTGTCTTTTTATGCCAGACCATGCTGTTTTGCTTACAATAACTTTATAATACATTTTAAAATCAGAGAGCATGATGCCTCTAGCTTTGTTAGTTTTGTTTAAGACTGCTTTAGTGATTTGGGGCCATTTATGATTTTATACCAATTTTAGTAGTCTTTTAATGTCCATGAAAAATTGCATTGGAATTTTGATGGGGATCTACAGATCAATTTGGGTAGTATAGACATTTTAATAATATTCATTACTCGAATCCATGAACTCAAGATATCTTTCCATTTATTTGTGTCTTCTTCAGTTTTCATCAATATTTATAGTTTTCAGTGTACAGATCTTTCACCTTTTTGGTTAAATTTACTTCTAAGAATTTCATTTTTGAGTGCTATTATAAATAGGATTGTGTGAGCTTCTAAACTCTTTGTGCCAGTCCAAACTCCTGTCTTTATTTTTAGTTACTCCTACAAAATTATAGAGCATCAAGTCATGCTGTTGTTTTGAGAGAGTGGAATAGAAGCCAAACCCTTAGAATACAGTGGAGAGGTTGAAGTGTTTGATTATGTGTATCACTTTCTTCTTTCCTTGCAGAGAAACGAATAGAGTGTATCTCCCACTTATTCTGCCTTGCAAAAAGGAGAGGATCTCAAGCAGATCTGTAACATCTATAATATTTACTTGAATTAGTGAATTAACAGGGAGACTGGGAGGGCCGGAACTTCCTGCATCAGTGATTCCACCTTTCATGGCCCTCGTTTTGCCCTGGTGGCCATTTAGCACCAGGTTTTAAACCATCTGTATTTGTACTATTTCTCTATTTCTTAGTAGATGTTGCTGAGTTTGCAGATAGAATTCCACGATTGCTTCCCAGCCTACATCTCTCTGGCATTGTCTCTCTGAATCTTTAGCAATGATTCAAGAAACAATTTGGGACACTTTTATTCCAGTTCTAACCATTCTCCATGAATTCTGTCACGTGTTTGATCACCCAGAGTCCTCATCAATTAGAGAAATCAACATCTTCGGTCTCTCTTCTTCCTTCTCTGACCCCAAAATTAACTGGGTGAGCAGAAAATCTGAAAAGAGAAATGGGTGGTTTAAAAGCCACTGTCCAGGCCCTGTGGTGTGACAGGCAGAGCTGAGCACTGCCCCAGCCAGAAGATGACCGGTGGCCCATCTTCTCAGGACCTGTTGGCAGCCCATTGCTCAGCCTTGGACAAACTCTGCCTCCAGTCATCATGTTTCTCACTTATTTCTGGCAGAAGTATTTCTAGAGAACTCCACTGGGCTGGGCATGGTGGCTCACGCCTATAATCCCAGCACTTTGGGAAGCTGAGATGGGCAGATCATTTCAGGTTAGGAAGTCAAGACCAGCCTGGCCAACATGGTGAAACTCCTTCTCTACTAAAAGTACAAAAATTAGCCAGATGTGGCAGTGGGCACTGGTATTCCCAGCTACTCAGGAGGCCGAGACACAAGAATCTCTTGAACCCGGACAGCAGAGGTTGCAGTGAGCTGAGATCATGCCGCTCCACTCTAGCCTCGCAAACATAGCGACACTGATTCAAAAAAAAAAAAAAAAAAAAAAAAAAAAAAGAAAAGAAAGAAAACTTCACTGACATTATGGAAAATAATTTTAGTTTAGTAATGTGTTTGTAAATATTCATTTAGAAGAAAATGCCTTTCCCTTCCTTTTTTTCTTTAACTACAGCAAGGTGCCCATTATCTGTTGTCCTCTTGACTTCAAAAACCTGCTGTCATTCAAAATAAAGCCTGCAGAACTGAAGAACGATTTTTCTTGTCCTTTACTCTGAGTCCAATCTTACCTGTTCTATACTCAGGAAAGGACAAAAACAGGATTTCCGTCCATAATATAGACATTAACTCTTAGAAGGCATGTACTCCTCTGATTGATGTTTTGATTATTTAACATAGGAATTAATTTAACTGTACTAAAAAAAGTAGGGGGCAAGGGAATTGGCCTGAAAGAAAATACTTAAGATACCTATAGAACCTGGTTTTATAATACAGGTTTTGTATTCCAGGATATTCTAGGGGACAAATAATGCTTAGACATGACCATGTTTATTACTGGTAACAGTCAAGCAGATGGGAGACTAGGAGAGAGATAGGGGCCTTCATGAACACGAAGAACAGGTGTTTCAGTGCAGCCGCTGGACTGGAGAATGTCAAAGGTCTGAAGTATCAACCCAAAGGATGCCTCTATCTCACAGCCACACAGGTTTGGGGTAGCTCATTGCCCTGGGATGTTGCTTTCTCCAGATAGCACAGAGCTGGGGTCTTTTCACTCCCCTAGCTACCCAGGCTCCTTTGGTCCCTTGAGGGACATTGACCTCTAGGAGGCTCACAGCCCTGAGGAGCCTTATCCCTCTCTGGACCCTTTTGGAGAAAGCTCAACAGGTCCTAGCCTTGGAGCAACCTGGGACAGAGGACCCAGATGTAGCTGTCCCCTTTGCAGGGATGAAAACTCTGCATTATGGGTTTTGGGTAATAGAGCAGGCCAATGTGCTGTCTGTTGGGAGCTGCAGTCTCAGTGGTGCCACCAACTAGCTGCGGGATCATTAGTGAATGACTTCACCTATCATGGCCTCTGTCTTTCAACTGTAAATTGGGGGCAATAGAGCCTCTCCAAGGCGGTCTTGGTGCAAAAATTTGGTTCCATGGCCTGTGCATGTCAATCTGAGCAGCTTTAGCCTCAGAGACTAAACCAGGTCTATTAGAATTTGGAGTCTGCACTTTAGAGTGCGTGTGTGTGTGCATGCATTCACCTGTGTGTATGTTTGTATGTTTATATGTGTGGAAGCATGTGCATGCATGTGTGGTGAGGGGGGTGTGTTGTGAGGCAGAAAGTGGGGATGTATGTGTTATACGTGTGCATGTGCATGTCTCCGTGTCTGACAGCTTGTGTGTAGGGAGGGGGGATTGTGTGATATAAATGACAGAAAACATGAAAGGAAGAACCAGATCTTGAATGGCCGGTAGGTGTTCAGTTATGATCTCTTTATTCTGCTCTAATAGGACCTGTAAGATATGTTTCTGTGAGCAGACACAGTCCTTCTCCAGGCCGCTCTGATCTGATTTCCTGCACCCCCAAACCCAGCACTGTGACCAGTACATTGCTTCGCCTTCCTCAAGGTCACCAGGTGAGAGGCACCTGCAGCTGCAGACCACCATTTTGCCACTGAGCGTCACTCTGGGACCTGTATCCTCAGTAACACCTGCTATGGGCTCAGCTGTCCTTGAGCTTTGTTAATTGAGACCCAAATCTGGGCAAGATTCCATTTGAAAACCTGGAAATGAACAATGTAGTCTCTCTACCTTGTACCGTATCTTCTCTCCATCTCCAAAAAATGAGTTTTCATGATAAGCTTAATGTATTTGGGCTATGTAGTCCACCTTTTCTTTCCCTTATTTTTTTTCTTATTTTTTTGTTTCTGTTGTCCTGGCCATTTTCATAGAGAAGTCAGTGCTGCACTTTCTACCCTGAGGAGCTAGACCTCAGGGTAGAAAGGTCTACTTGTCCAGGTCTATTCAAGGCCAGGATAAAAACAGAATTTCCATCTATAATTTGGACATTCACTCTTAGAAGCCATGTACTCCCCGATCGATGATTTAGTCATTTAACATAGGAATTAACTTAACTGTGCTAAAAAGTAGGGGGTAAGGGAATTGGCCTGGAAGAAAATACATAAGATAGCGACAGAATCTGGTTTTACAATAGATATTTTGTATTCCAGGATATTCCAGGGGACAAATGATGCTTAGACATGACCGTGTTTATTGCTGGTAACAGTCAAGCAGATGGGAGACAGGGAGAGAGATAGGGTCCTTGATGAACACGAGAACCTCCAGCTCCTCCTGGTGGGCACCTGCAGCCCAGTTCTGCACTATGGGATGCACCTTCCTCACTTGTTCGAAGGCTGCTGGACAGCAATTGCAAGAGCACAGCTGTGGGGACATCCCACGTATCCACAAAAGTAGTGCCTCTTTGTTAAAGAGGATGGGTAGCTCATTGCTCTTTCTTAAAGAGGCACTGCTTTTGTGGATGCATGGGATACGTGTGGTAATTCCCTTATTTGTTCATTCCTGGAGAACCATGGAGATTAGTGCCTGTCAGGACTCAGTACCCAGGAGTTGCATCTTGAAAATGGCTGGGAAAGAGCCTGGCTAGACCAGGGATATTGACCAGCTTTGGAATAGGAGCGCTCAGAGGCAGTGCTGATGGACATTGTAAAGCAGAGCTGCCATCTTGCTCTGGCTGTGAGGAAAGGGGACATTCTTTGGGAAACTGCTCATACGGGAGGGTCTAACAATGCAGATGTGAAAATGAAACCCGGCCTCTGACATTTCAGGTAATGACGCAGGAGAGATGCACCATCTGGACCATGCATCGGCAGGCTACCCTCCTTCCTGGGAGGCAGGGGCCCTGGATGGGGTGGGGAGAAGGTGGGTGCTCATTTACCCAGAGAGGGTGTCAGGTTGAGGAAGCCAGAGTTTTTGGAGAAGAGAAATTTACCACGTTGGCGAACTTTGACTGCCCTCTGGGGCTCCAGACATTGACACAGTTTGGAAGAGTTTGTCTTGTGGCCACCAGTGTGCTTTGTGCACTAGCTCTGAGCTGTATCTGGAGAACCGACTTGAATCATGTTCATCTCTCACTGTTCATACTTAATGCCTAATTTGAAGGGGATGGATGTGACTGCAATTGCAGTGAGGACTTCATGAAGGAGAGGTTGTGGTGCTGGCACTGGCATGCCTCAGGACCCCTGGGAAGAGGGCATCTTTAAACAGCACCCCTTCCCATCAGAGTGAGACATGGGACACGTCTGTGGAAGTCTGACCTGCAGACCCTGACTCGGTGACATGAATGAATGCACTCTCACACCATTATAGTGATACAAGTGGGCTAGGGATGACCATTGGCTGCTTTCAGAGGGTGAAATGCAACCAGTCTATCTGTCCACACATTTATTCCCTTAAGATTTTACAACAGAGGTTCTAAGTTAATATACTTGTGGATAATTAACATGGTTGAGAGAATGATTTTAAGACTGGTAAAAGCTTTAGGTTCCGGGGGTGCAGAGTAAATGCTATTAACAGGTAATTTCCCTTTCATCTCCCCCGGAGAGACCACCCAGCACAAAATTAACATGAGTCAACAGTTACAGGGGACACAAATGAGTGTGGGCTAAGGCCTTTGATAAGTCTCTATCTCTTTGTAACTTAACATAATGGACCAGCTGGCTGCCTTCAGCCTGCCCCAATAAAACCTTTCGGCCTTCCAAATGGTTTAAGACTAATCTATAACTTTCCCTAATATGTCTTTCATATTTTCCATAATATTTCGCCAACCACCCCAAGTGAATCTCAACATCAGAGACTGTTGGATAAGGAGTTCTCGCCAAAGAATTTTCTCTTGTCCAAGATTCTGCCAGTGCTGTGGGCTGGTGAGCCATGGAAACCCTGTATGTTGACATCTGGATGAGTCAGCTTGGGATATCACAACAAATTTCCACAGACCGGGTGGCTAAAACAACAGGAATGTATGTGCCCACAGTGCTGGAGACTGGAACTCTGAAGGTCTTAGCAGGGCTGGCGTCTTCTGAAGCCTCTCTCCTTGGCTTGTAGACAGCAGTCGTCTCCCTGCATCCTCACATGGTCTGTTATGCGTGTGGCTGTGTCCTAACCTCTTATAAGAACGCAGTCGTATTGGGTTTAGTGCCCCTTCTCATTACCTCATTTTAACTTAATTACTTCTTCAAAGACTCTCCAAAGTCTGTTTGTTATTGGCATGAGCAGGACTCCCTGGAGATATATAATGGTGGTGAGCTGTCTGTGGCAGGTGTGAGTGCTGATATTCTATATTGTGAAAATAAGACTCTGTACCTTCTGAGGTACTGAGGGTTAAGTCTTCAACATGTGAATTTGGGGGTAACACAATTCAGTCCCTAATAGCATCCTCTGAAAAAAGCCCGGTGGCTAGTGTAAACCTTGGGGGAAGTTGAGGACGGAGGTGGCCAAATCCAGGTTTCATACCTGCAAACCCTGATAAGAACTTGAGAATTTAAGTGGAAAATACACTACAGTGGACCAAAATATCAGCAGGATCCCAGTTACAAGGGGGCTGTGGAAGGCCAGGTGAGAAGCCAATGCAGTTTGTACCAGGTGCTGGCAGTGCAAGGGATAAGAAGTGGCTCCATTCGGAATTTATTTGGAAGCTATAGTGGCAACAGCAGTTGTTGATGTAAGAATACGGAATAGGAGGATATCTGAAGAATATTTTTATTTTTTACCCTGAACAACTGCAGAGACAGTGGTCCCATTTGGTGAGATGTCGGCCCCTGTATGTGCATGTGGTGCCTGCAAGCTGGGGAGATGTATAATGAAAAGTTTAGTTTCGGACACTAGGGGTGAGATACCGACAGGTATCTGACTGTGGACACTCCAACAAAATGTGTTTTGGAGTCTGGAGTTCAGCTGGGTGGTTGGAACTAATATGTAAATGAGGAGTCCTTCCGAAATTGACGGCATTTAGTGCTGTAGGTTTGGAAAAGATGACATGGAGAGTGGGTATTCTAAAAGAGGATTAAAATTTAAATAATACAGGGTGATTGCCTGGATGAATTACATGGAATTTGAATAATATTGAGTAATTGCTTGAATGAATTACATGGATTTTGGGGTTAAAAATTCAATATTCAAAGACAATGTAGAGCCTGGAGAAATGTTGACACACTGCTTCTAAAAGCAGCTTCGGCTGAGAAAGCCGTAGGTGGCTGTTATTTGTTGCCTAGCTATCTGCCCGTGCCTGTGGGATGAACTGCACACATTCACATCTTTCAAGGCCTTCATCTCTGCACTACTCCGAACTATCTCCAGCAGAGTCTTTTCTTGGGAAGCCAATGGCAGGATTCTAATTCCTAGAATCCTTTGCAAATTAACCCTTCCGGGTGAGGCTAAGTTAGATCCTGGAAACCGACTCCCTGGAAGGCAGAGAGGAAGAGAGGAAGCTATTTTTCTGGTTTTTCCAGTCTGTGGCTTTGCGTAGCCGCCTCCTTTTGTCTTTAAGGAAGGGTACAGCGGCCGAGGTAAGTGTCCTGTCCCTGAGTGGATTAGAACACTGTTTTGCTGTTATGCAAACTGGGTGGAGGTGATCAGGGAGAGATAGTGAAATAGCTGGGAGCTACACCCTGGTGACCTAGACTTCTTGCCAGCTCAAGCTCCACACGGGATCTGAGCTCCTCCCTAGGCCTCTAAGGGAAGTTGCCAGAGCAGGATGTCAGCCTACTCATGAAGAATTTAGAAGACCTCAGGGGTTAACCCATGCAAGTTTCCTGAGACTCAGAGGCTCAGAAAAGTGGGCTGACCTGACAGCATGCAGTCCCTAGGAAGAGAGGCTCGGGAGGGGTGTGGTGAAGAATTGTAGTAGATCCCAGCTCTGCCATGTGCTGACTTTCAGATGTTCAGTAAGTTGCATAACTTCTCTGAGCCTCTGTTTCCACCTTCTCTAAAGAGAGATAAGAGTAACACTTATTGTATAACAATAGCACCTACTTCACAGGATTGTCTGAAGACTAAAAGGGTGAGAGCGGTGAAATTCTTAGCTCTGTTCTTGGCACACACATGGCAGCCATGCACTGTGTCATTTTGAATGGCCTCTGAGGTCTTTTCAGTTTGAGTCCAGTGTTCATATGCACACCACCTGCTCATGGCCACCTAGTCAGAGGGCTGAGCTGGTTCCTGTCTTAGTCTTGTTTAGATCTAACACCCAAGGGCAGGACTCACTGGAGTTGTATAATGGTGGAGAGCTGTCTGTGGCAGGTGTGAGTGCTGGTATTCTATATTGTATAAATAATAGTTTACCTTGTCACTTTATGATGTGACCATCAGTAGTGGAAGGAAGAGATGTGACTAGAAGCCAAGTATGGATTCTAAGATTTTGACTTGGGGTTGGAAGAGCTCATATAGTTCACATAACTTTAGCACATCTTTATTATGAATAAAAGAACATAGTTCTTAGTTGCTTTGAGAATGATGCTGGCTGGACGTGGTGGCTCATGCCTGTAATCCTAGCACTTTGGGAGTCTGAGGCAGGCAGATCATGAGGTCAAGAGATTGAGACCAGCCTGGCCAATATGGTAAAATGCCGTCTCTACTAAAAATAAAAAAATTAGCTGGGCGTGGTGGCAGGCACCTGTAGTCCCAGCAACTCGGGAGGCTGAGGCAGGAGGATTGCTTGAATCCAGGAGGCAGAGATTGCAGTGATGTGAGATCATGCCACTGCACTACAGCCTGGGCAAGAGAGCAAGGCTCCTTCTAAAAAAGAAAAAAAAAAGCGGGGGCGGGGAAGAATGCAACAGAAAAGGAATGTATTATCTTTGCTTTTGATTTATTTGGTATTTGCATTAATACCTTGAATCTCTAAAAACCTTAAGAAATAAATCATTCAGGATATCGGAACTTTTTGGAAAGATGAAGGTCTAAGAATTTAATTTCAAAATTTATTTGAAACTTTATGGAACACTTTCCTGGATGAATTAATAATTTTATTTCAATTTCTTCTTAAACATATGCCATTACAAGTGAATTCAACTTTTTCTTGCACAATTAAATAATTCTTTATAATTTTACATGATTGTTCTATGAATAACACAGTGCGATGTAGTTTTTAAATAGTTTCATAATGTTTACCCTTTTGAACTCCTACATCTCTTCTGCATTTTTTTTCTATTTCTTTCCTCATAATCAGGCTTATAGACTTCACCTGCCTCAAGCAGAGCAGATGAACATCTCCTTAGAACTGTTACTGAAAATCTGACTTGAGAAGATTAATCCACATCTTAAAATTATTGTGAAGGCCATTTTTAGGCCTCTGTTGGCCGAGCTGGCACATACATTTCCCAGCTTGCTCTTCTTCTATGCCTTTCCAGGGACCTGCACCAAATTCCACTCACCAAATTCCACGTGAAACACCGGGAGATATTATAAAGCATGATCATATCTCTTATTTCCCCTAATCATTGAAAAACACCAGTAACAGATGCTTTCCCCCTTGTACAGAGGAGGAAACAAGTTCTGAGAGCTGAAGTGACTTGCCTGAGATCTGACAGCAGCTAGAAATCAGCTCTCTGGACCATGTGCATGCTGGAAGGCTTTCAGAGAAAGCCTGTGCCAGGTATTTTCATTGACTGACCTAAACTGTGAGAAAGTACCTTGAATGGTTGGCTTTTGTCATTTATTCAAGTTTTTATTCATTTCTAAAACACATAATCCTGCTGCTTCACACAAGAGAGTTTTTGAGAGCAGCCTGTTTTGCCTTCTGAGGCAGGTCAGGGAGGGGAGGGAAAGAGACGGGCAGCAGTGTGCAAGGTGCACAGAAGCCTACTGTACTTGCCGTATCTATGCATTTCTTTGTCACTTTTGTCGTCTTCCTCTTTTTCTTACGGATTTGTTAATTTCCTCCTGATACAAGAGCAAGTGATATCAGCCTTTTTCTGATATATAAATTGCAAATTTCCTTTTCTCAGTTTCATTTGCAATTCTAATTTGTGTGTGTGTCTGTTTTACAAAGAAGTTGGTGAAGTTTTATGCTGTCTAAGTCATCAGTATTTTGTGGATTATGTGACATTCTTATCTTCCCTATATCAAAATCATTAAGATATTCTAATTGACAAGTTATTTTTACATTTGAACTTTTGCTATCACTAGAGTATCTTTTGATGCAAAAAGTAAGTTAGGAATCAAGTTTTGTTTTCATCTGTCAAATATGTAGTTTTCTTATGCTCGTGATTAAAATATCCAAAATTTCTCCATTGTTTAAAACGCTGAACTCTCACATACATAGTTATATTTCTTCTTTTCTCATTGTAATATGTCTATTTATTCTGCCTTTTCCTCACTGTTTAACTTTTGCGCTATAGCTACCATTTTAAAATACGTTATGGAAAATCTCACTACCCTTCTTTTAAATTATTTTTCTGGCCAGGATGTTAGATTGGTTTCCACCCCAAGGTAAGGCAGATAATTCTGCATTTTGAATAGTTTACTTCCTGTTATTAGCATGAGGGATAAAAAAAAGAAAATTGCTTTGAGAAGTAGATAATTTGGCTTTTATTTAGTATCCAAGGCAGCTTTCTGCTGAGAACTAATTCATCGGTGCTTAGTGTCCCCAGAAGTTGGAGAGAATCTTAGGCATCATCTAATCTAGGCTTGTTATTTTCCAGATAAGGAAATTAAGCTCCAGGAATAAGAAGTAGCTTGCTTAGAAATTCATAGGCAAGTATTGTCACTAGAGTCACACTAAATTAAAGATGTGTTTTTCAAACAAAAACATTTTTTGTCCATGTATTCCAAATGCATTTTTATAAAGTATCCTCTAGGTACCGTCCTAAGCACTGAAGGCATCAAAACTCTTTGCCTCTTCTCAGAAAAATTAATTACATTGCTCTACGGTGCCCTTTTACTCCACTGTTCATTCAGCGGTTAAAACCTGGCTCCGGTTATATTCAAACACTTTGTTTCAAGGTCTGCCTCTACCAGACTATATTTTAAGCAGCAGTTGTTGCTTATTATTAGATTTTCTTCCATAATTTTATACTCTTTGCTTTTGACTTACTCTTCCACTCAGAGATCTTACATTCTCCATTTATTTACCATCTTAACCCTAAGGAAGTTCCATAATTTCATGGAAATTTTCTTTCCCATTCTTCTCATCTTTTCCATGTCCTCTAGTTGTCATAGTCTCAGCTTTTCCACTTGCAATGTGAAGAGCTGGCCCAGCTGTCGTCTAAGGTTTCACACAGAGATAGTGCTTTGGTGGTCTGACACCTTCCCGTCGCTTGTGTAACCTCTTGTCCGGGGTCAGAGCTTTGGTTCACCCTTCACATTGCTTGTATATCTGAGTCCCTGCTTAGCTCTTGTTGGGAAAGTAACTTCCTAGTGAACTTCCTGAGAAGCAATGACTAGGCTAAGCCCTCCAGCATGTTAGTAGGCTCCTGTTTCCTAAAACTTTTGCTTATTATCCGAGTCCGCTGCAGGAAAAAAACAAAAACATTTACGAATGCTAATCGGGTACCTAATGCTTGTGCTTGGGCCGCTGCAGGCACATGAGGCTAGCGTGCAAATTACTGGCTCCATGGTGTCTCTGGTTCACCAACACCAGTGTGGTCAGAACATGCTCAGGTGATTAGTGGCACATTCAGAAATAATCATTCAAGAGTGAGGAAGAAGTCAAGCAAGCCCTGATCCTGTCCACAGGTGGGAAAGGAGGTGACTGAGTGCTTGACAGTTTGCAGACTGGGGAGGATTTGGTACTAGGCTGTATGCTCCAGACCAGCTATTTTTAATATTACATTCTTAGGCAGGAATGTAGTTGAACCAAGTAGAACATTTCATTCTCACTCCTATCTCTCTGTCTCTTCCCTGTGGCATGTGCACAACTCTTAGAAGCTTGTAGATCCACAGATTTCAGAACTGATGAGTGACTTTGGGAGATCATCTAACCCCATCATAGATGAGGTTTTTTTGTCATTCACAGAGGAGGGACCTGAGGCATGAGAGGTGATATGACCTGTAAACCAGAAGCAGAGTCAGAGCCAGGACCCAGGAACCCCAAATCTTAATGCATTTTGTATATTTACTGCATAATGTTCTCAAGATCCCTGAAGCTTTTCCTATGGAAGAGTCTAGGCTACAGAAAGTGATGCCGTACATTGGTTTTGAGCATGGGTTAACACGACCTTGAGTTGAATTTCTGCTCAACCTCACTAAAGATGAAGTTTTGTGGCTCCAACTCTGGAACAGTCATTCTTAGGACCTCTGAAGACTATTTTGAGGATTAAATGAGATGAGCATGTGGATCACTTAGCCCAATCCTTTGCTCACTGTCAGAGCTTTTAAGTACCAGGCATCAAACCCTGCCACTGAGCAAAACATCGCACTTGTATGCTCCTTTCCACCCTTGCAGCAATCTTACAGAAAACCAAAAGCCCCATATCTACATATGTAAGGTGATATATTTCATTTTCATTGACTTGCAGTGAAATAGACTTTCTTGTGTTCTCATTTCAAGGAGGACATTGGCAAGTTGGAAATGACCTTGAAGTGGACAAAGAGACTGGTGAGGGATGGAGAAAACTCTCTGAGGAGCAGCTGTGAGTTCTGGGGCTCTTCAGAACAAAGAAGAAAATGCTCAGGAGAGTGTAGCTGGTGTCTTCAGAGACATAAAGTGTTAGCACAGGGAAGGGAGATGAAACTCTGCGTTTCTATGGTTTTGCAAAAGGTGTTTTATTCTTTTAGGTGACAGTTATTCCTTGTTTGGTTCAAACTGAGGATCTCAATGCTGACAACACAAGGAGTAAACAAACCCAGCCTGGGGTTAGCAACTCATCGTCTCAATAAATAATAGCTTATCAAATAGGGAGGATCCAACAGGCCCATGATGACAAGGAGACAACATTCTTTTTCTAGTGAGAGAAGGTCGATTCAGTAAGGCCTGTTGTGTCAAGGAGAGTGCTGATGAGCTCAGACTTCTGTGGGCCGGAGAGTTGGGGAAAGGAGAGAACAGCTGGCAGTTTGATTTCTCACCACAGATAAGAGAATAGCAGTGCTCTAACCCCAAGCTTGTCTGTGTAGTGACCTTTTCTAGAGTGTACCTTGATGGGAAGCAGACTCAGGGGCCTTGACTGCCCCGAGGTGCAGAAGAATTTTGCAAGAGATTCATATAAAATCTCACTCTGGGCTGAGTGCTGTGGCTCATGCCTGTAATCCCAGTATTTTGGGAGGCCGAGGTGGGCGGATCACAAGGTCAGGAGTTCTAGACCACCTTGGCCAACATGGTGAAATCCCACCTCTACTAAAAATACAAAAATTAGCCAGGCATGGTGGTGCATGCCTGTAATCCCAGCTACTCAGGAGGCTGAGGCAGGAGAATTGCTTGAACCTGGGAGGCAGAAGTTGCAGTGAGCCAAGATCATGCCACCGCATTCTAGCCTGGGTGACAGAGCAAGACTCCATCTCAAAAACAACAACAATAAAAAAAAAAAACCTCACTCTCTGTCTTCTTCTTCTCTTCCTCTTTCTCTTCTTTCTTTTCCTTTTTCTCTCCCTTTTCCCCTAACTCTCTTCTTTTCTATTTTTCTTTCCTTAAAATGTCAGCCATCATTAGGTTGAACTTAATTTTTCTCACTTTCCCTATATCCTCCAGTGATTTCCCTCAGGGTTTACAAACAGTAGAGGCCCTAAATATTTCTAGGTTCCAAGTACATTTTCTCTGTCTCTGACTTGTTAAGTGGAAATCATGACTTGAACTAAATCACCCCAATTTTGACCCCTAAAAGGGGTAGCTCAGTGCAAGGGCCTCAGAGGAACTGTTTTGGTTTGCTTGTTTTTTCGTGTGTGTGTGCTGTCATTAAAATCCTCTCAGTTCCTTCATCAGAGACAAATTCATTTCTGATCCCTAAGGACATTTGGGCTGAAGCTACAAGTTGTGCTTAAGGCATGAGTTGAAATTCTTAATCAAGTTCTGGAAGAAAAATCAAAGGCTTTTACAGAAGAAATCACATGAATTGAGAAACTACCGAAACATCTGCTTTTAAAAGAAACTAAATATCTTGTTTGGTTTTTGAATATTAAAGAAGCTGGTCTTTGACATGAGAAGGGAAGAATTAGGGAGACAAGAAACAAGAGGTGGAATAAGTTGGGGAGAAGGAGGCGATTTTTCATTGTGATAACTGAGAGAGAGTTCTGCAAATGTGAGGGACGTCAACCACAGGCTTACTTGGTAATGCTATTTTGACATTTCTCATGGGGTCATGCTTTCTTCATTTGAAAAGTGAGTAGTTTGGGTTAGATGATCCCTGAAGGCTCTAGCAATTGTTAATCAATGCACTTAGATGAGGAGTCAAAATGCTAATTATTAACAAATTTGTGATTTTATCATTGAAAACCTGTGGAGAAGTCATCGTGAAAAATTCAAAACCAATAAGAGTTCAACCTATGGGCTAGTGATAAATTCAATATACAAAATCAATAGCTTTCTCTATGCAAACAATAGCCAATTAAAAAATACAATGAAAAAAGAATGTGACTCAAATAAAAAGAATTATTTTTATAATTAAGTTACAGAATGTTTTGGATTCATATAAAGAAACTTCTTGAAGAGTACCAAAAAGATATATTATAATGAAACAAAAATATTTGAAGTAAAATTCTTTTCTTAGGAATGCTCAATAGTCCACATATCATTTTTTTCTTAAAACTTGTAGTTTCAATTTCATATAAGTTAAAAAAGCAATGAAATTATTTCAACTTGATAAAGTAATTTAAAAGTTATTTTGTAAGAGTGAGTCATAGAGGGTAGCCATGAATTCTGTTAAAGACTGGTGGAAGCTGCATTCATGAAAATTGCGTGGTACCGGCACAGGAAAAGACAGAAGAGTAGAAGAGCATAGACTCCATTGGGTGAGCTAGGAATGCCTGGGCATTTGATAGTCGGCAAGGTTGGTGTTTACTCTGTAGTGAGTGTGCAAAATGTGCTGTGTGTTCTCTGTAGGTTGTTCTGCTGTACTCCGGCATCAACATGGGCCTCACACTTTAAATTCCTTAGCATCCTGCATAATTTTGTTTCTTTACTGCACAGCCTCAGTTTTCTAAGAGAACGGTGATATGAACCCAGACATCTGCCTTTTGTATGAGATAACATATGGTGAGTGATGACATTTCCGCGGGCTCAGGAAATTTATACTTCTGGATGCAGCAAGAAACAGTTCCCATGTCGTGGCTGGGAAGACAAATCTGCCATGACTTTTCAGAACAGCCTTTATCCCAAGGCTGAAAAACTAACAGGAACACAGAAATAATTAGGGGAACACACAAAACAAACGTCTTTTAGGGAAATCAAACAAACTACATAAAAGATGATCACCGTGCATATTTCGGCTACTAGGTGAGCAAACACAAAGTAAAAAGTAAGCCAGAAACAATTCTTGCAATAGCTAGAATTAAATCTGCAGAGTTTTAGAAATAGTAAGTACAGATGAGTGACCCAGCAGAAAAATAGATAACAAGAAACAAAAATAACCAATGAACATTAAAAGAAAGCTTATTCTCAGAAATAATTTTTAAAAGGTATAGTGAGACAAACAGGAATATCGTATTAACTGATATGATTGACAAAGATTAAAACAATTGATAATAGTATTGGTAATAATATTGATAGTTGAAAGATACTTCCATACATTTCAGTAAGAAGAAAAAAGTGAGTCAACAGTTTCTAAAGTGGGCAGTTGGCTGGGCGCCGTGGCTCACATCTGTAATCCCAGCACTTTGGGAGGCCGAGGAGGGCGGATCACGATGTAAGGAGTTTGAGACAAGCCTGGACAACATAGTGAAATGCTGTCTGTTCTAAAAATACAAAAATTAGCCAGGCGTGGTGGCATGTGGCTGTAATCCCAGCTACTCAGGAGGCTGAAGTGAGAATTGCTGGAACCCAGGAGGCGGAGTTGCAGTAATCTGAGACAGTGCCACTGCACTCCCGCATGGGTGACAGATTGAGACTCCATCTCTAAATCAATCAATCAATCTTGAAATATACACAGCTGTTGACATTCCATTTCTAGGAATTTTTACAAATTAAAAGGAACATACATTTTAAAGATATATGTATAGTCATATAAATATGTGAGGCAAATATATATGAACAAATATTAACTAACCTCTGATATAATATTTAAATATGAAAAACATGCAATGGAGCTGGCTATGAAGTATGATCCTGTATTTGAAATTTAAGACAGATATTTACACAATTTGTTTGCAAAGGAAATGAATTAAAATGCTTTGAGTGGTTAATGGTGGGTATAGTTGAAGGGAGAAGCTATGAGGGTTTTCTACCTTCATTTTTTTTTCTACACTTCTCTATTATTTGGAATTTTGTAATATGTATTATTTTTTAAAATTAGAAGAATAATAGATTTAAGTGCAAGCAAATCATAAAATTCAAATTCTAGGACTGACTTGAGTTTATTTTTCCACTAACTTTTAAGCAACATGAACTCTTTCTTCCTTTAATGAAGATTCTCTAGGGAGGTTGTAACTAACCAACTGCCGTATTGGATCATCCTTTTAAGGAGCGTGAAACATCTAGTTAACTTGCCTCAAAATCTTTTCCAATTACTTTCCTCACCTGTGAAGGACCCTCTTTATTCTATTGTTAGGAAAGCTTGACTCTGGCCCCCACTACCTGCCTGCAGGCCTCTATGTCACCTTGACACCATTCTCCTATGTGGTGGTCAGAGGAGAGTGTCATACCAGGTGTTGAGGAAAACCAGGGCAAGTGTCAGCTGGGGATTAGGGAGCAGGAGAGATGGACGCTGCTGTGATGGAGGAGCAGGATCTGGGAGTAGTGAGATGCTGATCTCAGTGCTAATCACACCACTGCAAGTCCCTCTGACAGAACCTCAGCTGTTTGACTTTGTCTTCTTCTTTCTTCCCATCAGGTCTTTGAGAACCTCAGCTCTGTAACGATGAGACTCCACTATTTCCTCACTGCTCTTTTTGCCATCTTGCAGCTACTGCCCGGTAAATACCAACATCATGGCCCTTTCTTATCATGTTTTCTTCTCCCAACAACAGTTGGAAGGTTAAGGATTGGGGGGTACTCAGAGGTCATCACTATGCCCCCAAAATAACTTACTGAAAAGTTAAAAAATCCTCTGTGACTAGCTAAATGTTATGATGCTAAAAGTCCTGTTAGGTCACTATATTCTACTCCTGCACTTTTCACCAGTGAGTTGGATGGTTTGAGGACCAAATCTATTGACTCATGTGATCAGTATAAACTGGGGTGGAGACAAAGATTCTTTGTATTTGCCCTGACCAGAGACCCCGTGCCACTCATCACAGTGGTGACTTGAGTTTGCCTGGACAGGGCTTCCGTCTTAAGGGATGGTGAGAGATGGGCCAGGTCATGTGAGGTAGGGGAGCAGGGGTGCCTTGAGAGATGGACCAGGTGAAAGGTATCGATTGTACTGTATCCCTGACACATGAACCAACTCCTGTTTATTCCCAAGGGTGGAAAGATGTTTTGGTCAGTAGTTATATCAACAACAACGGGATCTTATGACACATTGCGAGGGTGAAGGGAGGAGAGGCCGAGGCCTTGGAATCGAAGCCACTTGCTGTTGGTGTTTAGCTGGGAAAGGTAGAGATTTCATCCATGTGCTGAGCTCTCTTGCTTTCCTCCTCAGACTTTTGGCTTCATACAAACATCTTTCCATTTTTCAGGCATCACTAGGGCACTTAATTTTGAAAGACCCTGCTACCTTAGAGGTGGAATCTGCCTGAAGCAAGGAACACCAAATTGTGAGCCTTTCAGAGGACCCTGCAGAGCTTTCACCATTTGCTGTAAAATAAGGAGAAGCTGATGGAGGAGCCAGACAAGGAACGCAGGCGTGGGATCTGAAGCATGGCTCCTATAGTTCGAATGAGAGCAAACCTCACTCAAGTCCAGATAATTGATTACAATCATTAGGATTGATTAAAGGAAGATATGTTTCCCTTGATGGGGTAGGCATTTTTTTAGGTTAAATAACTTACCCAAGATCACGCAGTCTAAGACCTTTCCTTCAGTGATTTGCAACACTTTATGTGCATGGAAGGGAGACTGGATATGAAAGAATGTACTACAGTTGGGAGAGGAGATGTGAGGACAGGGCTGGTCTAAGGACCCCCTGCAGTGTGTGTTGGGCTGAGTAGGAGGAACCTACTGAGGGTGTACAGTCCTGGGAGCATTGTGGTGTTGGGATGGGTAGGAGGGAGGCACACCTGTCCAGAGAGACTGCCGAAAGTAGTCAGTGCCACTTAGAGATGCAGGTAGAAGCCTGTTGAGAGGTAGGAATTCCAGTTGCATGTCAGAGGCTTATGCTGTAAGGCTGGAGTCCTGGGATAAGTGTGATTATTTTGTGTCTTCCTTGGTCGCTTTTCTTGTCCAGGTCCCAGCATCAGCTGTAGTGTCCTGAGCAAGTCTTCCCTCCACTACGAGCATCTGTGTCCTGCTCTGGTGAGGGAGTTAGCTTGGAGATGACCATTGCTTTCTGTGATTTACAATGCAAGTTTGGGGTAGGAGGATGGAGACAGCAAATACTGCAAAGCCCCCGGGGAGGCAAATGACAAGGAGAAAGATGAGACACACAAACATGCTGCCAAAACCTAAACAATCACATGGAAAAGAAGAGTTTGGCTGGGACTGTGATGAGTGACAAACAGAACCATGACCTGATCCCAATCAATGAGTTACTACAGAAAATTCAGCACAGGTTTGCAGATGAATGATGAGTAAAGATACCCAAATAAAGATACAAATATTAACTTCTCCAATTGTTTTTTTATTGGCACTGGCTTCCTATACAGTCTGTTTACAGGGATTATTACAAGATTTTGAATATTTTTGGTGCCTATGAACTTGGTTCACAGCATGCTCTGTCAGAACGGTTTATCTGTCCATCAGGAACATAGTCTACTATTACCAGAAGAGCTTGGAAATCAGCTAGTAATTTAGAAATAACTCAGTCTCTTACTTGTATTTCTCCACCATGAAGTGAAAACCTCCTTTGTTCTCCCATATATTTTTCTCAGTGTATTCACAGATTCACCATCATCTTTCTCCAATTTTTTTTTTAATCCCAGCTCTAGCCCTCTGTTTCTATTTCCTTTTCTTCCTTCCTTTGTCTTCTTGATTCAAGCACACAGGATTGGTCCAGTAGTAGTAGAACAAACCTCAGGGAGGAGGCGAGGGAAAGGAAGGAACCCTAGTGGGAAAAATGTAGTGGGAACACTTTGTCATGGATGAAGAAAGAGGAGAGGCTCGGAACACCGGATATAAATGTTACACGTGTATATTGTCAAATGTGTGATAATGTTCACAATCAGTAGAGTGAGGTAGAATTCTGATTTGCCTCCCCATATTGCTTGTCTACTCAGAGAAAATTACTAATTATGTTAACTTCGTTGATTTTTGTCAACAAACATTTACCTAGCAGTGAACAAAGCAATATAAAAATTCCTAGCTTCATGGTGTTTACATAATAATAGGGAGATAGAAAATAAACACTAGAAATGAGTAATATATTTAATACATTATTTTATGTGCAAAATTTTTAATATGGTTAGATTTGTCACACTCTGCATTCCATTTTTCTTCCCATCAGGTTACTTTATACATAGTAAAATTCAAAGTTTGTGGTGTTGAGTTCTGAGGGATTTGCAAATGCAGAGCCCTGTGTTCACTGCCACATTTCTTCTATATGACCTTCACCCCCAGTTTCTTTGTATTAGTCCATTTTCACAATGCTGATAAAGACATACCCGAGACTTGGCAATTTACAAAAGAAAGAGGTTTATTGGACTTATGGTTCCATTTGGCTGGAGAGGCCTCACACTCATGGTGGAAGGTAAAAGGCATGTCTTACATGGCAACAGACAAGAGAAGAGAGCTTTTACAGGGAAACTCCGCTTTTTAAAGCCATCAGATCTCATGAGACTGTCAGGTGAACAACACAGGAAAGACCTGCCCCCATGATACAATTACCTCCTACTGGGTCCTTCCCATAACGTGGGAATTCAAGATGAGATATGGGTGGGGACACAGCCAAACCATATTACCCTTTATGGACAAACCCCTCCTGTGACTCTGAAACCCTGACAGTCACTGATCTGGTTTCTGAGCCTACAGTTTTGCCTTCAGTGTCATGTAAATGGAGTCATGCAATCTGTAGCCTTTATGCCTGGCTTTCTTAATTCAACAGGCCTTTAAGATTCATCCATGTTATTGTATGCATCAATCATTGTTGCTGTGTGGTCTTTCATTACGTGACGTACCACGGTCAGTTCACTGGTCAAAAGGCAGCTGTGTTTCTTACAATTTGGGGCAGTTATTGATAGAACTGCTATAAACATTTGCATACATGTTTTCAGTTTGAACATACATTTCATTTCTTTATGATAAATACCCATGTGGGGGATTATTGGGTCACTAGTTAAGTGTATATTTTACTTTACAAGGAACTACCAACCTGCCTTCCAGAGTAGCCCTACTATTTTGCATTCCTATCAGTGGTGTATGAGAGTTCAGTTTAGTAGAATAAAGGAAGCTGATAAAAGATGATTCAGAAATTGCTTCTGGACGGTTTCAAAATAGGAGACATTTCCAGTCTAGTCAGCAGGCTTCCACTATAAAATTTGATCTTATCTATGCTGAAAACAATCCCTTGGGTTCTAAGAAAATTATTTTAAAGAAATATTATATTTGGAAAGGCACCTTTGGAGAGAAGAAAACAATCACTGTCTCTCTAAATCTCGATCCTCTATAAATCAACGAGTTGATTTCAGTAATGTCTGAGTTCTGATTCTATGTGTTAATACCTAAGTGCCATGTTAAAAATTTCTGTAGAAGTCCAACTTATTTTCCTAGCTGTTTAATAATCAACTGGGATCCATTGTTAAGGGGGAAGGATACAAACAAGTGTGAATAAAATCTCTGTGAGAGCTGAGTGTGGTAGCTGACTCATGTAATCCCAGCACTTTGGATGGGAGAATGGCTTGAGGTCAGTCTGGCAACATAGCAAGATCCTGTCTCTACAAAAATTTTTTTTTAAATTAGCCAGGTTTGGTGGCTCATGCCTATTGTCCTAGCTCCTATGGAGGTTGAGGTGGGAGGATCGCTTGAGCCTAGGAGTTTGAGGTTGCAATGAGCCACGATTGCACCACTGAACTCCAGCCTGGGAGACAGAGTAAGACCCTGTCTTGAAAACAAAGACAAAAATAAAACCTATGTGACTTTTTAACTTATAGCCAACACACATACATGCATGCACACACACAGCCCTCATCCAAAAATCCATAGATTCACAGACATATAAACAGCATTAGAAAATACATCTTTGGATGTCTTAGAAAATACCCATTTCAGTGGTTAAAGGTGCAGAAACTGAAAACTAGGAAAAGAAAGGCCTTATTCAAAATTAGAGAGTTAGTGGTGTGACCAAACCCAGATTCTAGGTTCTCCCGCCTCTGGTCCAACGGTCTATAAGTTAAGCATGCTCTCAGCAACAGGGTCCCACGGGTGGTGATGGCTTTATTCAGCAGAAGTCAGGGGCTGTGGTTCTCCTGGGCTACCCTGAGGCCCCTCTGGCTGTTGCAGCTACAGCCTACAGCAGTGTTTGTACCGGCTTTTGCACAGTGCAGGCAGGATAGAGCATCCGTGAGTTTTTTGGTGCCTGCAGACACCACCCATGCGTTCACATTCAAGGAATATATCCTTTCTCTCATATCCTGTAAGGGAAGAAGGGGAAAAGAAAAAAGTAAAATCCTGTTTTAAAAAAGTTACTAGTATTCATTTCGTTTAGCACACTGTAGGTCACAGGGCAAAACTAACTCTGCTTCTTTTGATATGATGTGTGAACCTAGGACAGTTCTTACATCTTTATTTTTAAAAATTCAAAACAATTTGGTGATACATGAAAATTACATGAAAGTCAAATTTCAGTGCCCATAAATCAAGTTTTAGAGGACAACAGCCATGCTCATTTATTCACACATCATCTGTGGCTTTCATCCGACAGAGGCAGAGATGAGTTGTTATGACAGAGATCACATGGTCCACAAAGCCCAAAGTATTCATTACCTAGTCCTTTACAGAAAAAGCTCGCTGACTGCTGTAGTAGTCTCTTCTGACTGTGCTGCACTGCAAGGCCAGAACTATAAAATTCACTTCCCTCCCCATGCTTGCCATAAAAGCTTTCTCAAGTGCCTTCCTTCTTCTAGACAGGGCAAAACTTTACAAGTACTAGGTACAAATTAGTCAATAAGTATTGAATGAATAGATAACTAAAGTGGGGTCCTGAGTATTCTGATTCCTGAATACGGTGCCTCCCATATTCTGTGAAGTGTGAGTTTTTCATAAATTGTAATCCTTTTTAATGTCAAAGCCGAGGCATGGAGTGGGCACTGCCTTCCTATGCTCAGGGAGCTAGGCTGGAAAGCGAATGGCACTATATCAACGAGGTTGGCCTTAGTCATACAGAGAGCAGGTCAAAGAGCCAGGGAGAATGAGCAATAACCATTAAGAAAACAGTGAGTGTGAAGGGTTTCCATTAGAGTTTATGTCTTTTAGAGGCATGGCATTGTGATGGAAAGCATACTCAACTAAGATTAGGAAACTTGGTTTCTAATTCCTACTCCACCACAACTACAGTTATGGGCAACCAGGTTTTCCTTTGTGAGTCACAGATGCTCCTAAGAAGAGAAGGATACATATATAGATACAGATGTATGTTCATATCTGTATCCACATCCATATCTATAGCTATTCTATCGTCTATCTAATCTATTCTCTATCACCTATATTCTGTCTATCATCTATCTATCTGATCTATCAACAATCATCTGTCTATCTATGTATCTATCACAATTGGGGTGTTAAGCTGTTTGCCAAATAGATCTGGCTCTCTATTTTCTTTTCATGAAGTAAGATTGCCTCCCTACCTTTTGTTAGGAAGGGCCCGTGGGACTTGCTTGGATAATAAATTTTGAGCAGAAGTGATGTGTCCTTGCAGGGCTGAGGCCCTTACCTGCAAGTGTGAGACCCTCAGAGCTCCTTCCTTTGCAGTGGCCAGCAGTAGTCAAGGTGGTGGCCTCTCCACCAGTGGGGTGGAGCAGCTGCACTGAGCAGAGCAGCCCTGTGGCCACAGAGCATTTCTACCAGAAGTGGGAATTAAACCTTTGCTCTTTTTAGGATGCCAAGATTTGATGTTGTTTTCACCACAGCGTAACCTGGTCCATGTGACATAAAAAGGAAGTTGCCAGGAAAATGTGAGACCTCTAGTTAAATTTGAATATCGGACAAACAATAAATCTTCTTGTAGTGTAAGCTTGTCCCAAGCGTTGCATGGGAAATACCCATACTTAAAACTGTTCATTTTTATTTTCAGGTATCGTTGGGTATTTAGTAACAGCATAATCTTTGAAGCTTGAATCTAGGCTTCACTACATACAATTCTTGTGACTTTGGACAAGTGACGCAATTTCTTAGTCTCATATGTGAGACAGGGCTAAAAATATCTGCTCCATAAAAATTGTTATGAGGAGTGCATGGGAGATACTATGTTAAAACACAACATATATTTGTTTTGATGTCTGGTAAAGAGAAAGTGGTCGGCATTATTTGCTGTTACTGTTGTTATTGCCATTGTTTTGAATCTCATGGAAATGGTTTGTAAGCTATGATGCCTACTATTAATTTTATCTGTCACAATTGTTAGTTATGTCTGGTATCTATTGCAACAATTAGAAAAACATAATCTTGGGAAAAAGTTTTCAAATTTCTTTAAGCTTCTCTCTCCTGATTTGTAAAATGGAATTTCTTGTACATGCTGTGCTTCTGCTCAGCCCTGCCGCTGTTCAGTTATCCCCTATTTCAGTGCATCCTTGGCTTATGAATCAATTTGGCCTGTGTCAGCTCCAAAGGCGTCTACCTCGTCATCCTCCAGGTGGGCTCGTAGCTTACCTGAGGCTGTTTGTATCAGACATCCAAGAAAGAGAAGTAGAAGGTACAGCAGTCTCATGATGGGAAATGAGTGGTCAGGATTATAGGAAGCCCTCACAGCCTGAAGGAGGCTCTTTCTTCAGTGTACATCACTTGATGAGGACAAGTGGTCTGAGAATGAGTTTAAATTCAGTTAGGAAACTAACAGAGGAATAGAAAACCAAATATTACACATTCTCACTTGTAAGTGGGAGCTAAATTGTAGGAACACACACATAATTCCCCACTGAATTTCACTTATTTAATGTTACCATCACTTAAGTTTACATAATTTAATAAAATTATATTGAAACTCCTCTAACTGTTACTCCAGTAAGAATGAACACTCTCGGACATCTATTACGTACCATGAATCTTGAAAGCGGTATCTTAGTTGACATAACTTTTGTATGAGATAGATATTTTCTCTAACAAGTTATGTACAACTAGTGATTGAGCTTGGATTTGAACTCTACCAACAATCAAAACTCTTGCTTATTCTACAGTCTTTCTTGCTAAAAAAAAAAAAAGAAAGATAATATTTTTTGAATAAAAGAACAGATTTCTAGTGAGATAAACTAGTTACGCGTGCTTGACAGCAAAAGAGCTTGAGGTTTAGAGAATGAGCAGGGTCCTGCATAAAACGTTGTCTGAATTACGCTTTCTTAACACAGGGGGAAAGTCTGAATCTGGTGGGTCATGGTGGGTCAACTGGGAAAGGCCAGTGCTCCCTAAGCAAGCTCACCAAATAATTTATAACCCAAACAGAAAAACTTTCTAGGAGCTATTATTGATAGCTGGAACAACAGACATAAACTGGGACTGCCCCAGACAATCTGGGTATGTTGCTACCCTGTCCATAAGGAAACTCCTTTGTTAATAAGCACAAATTTCTCTGCGGCAGGTTTAGTTAGAGCCTGGGAGTTGATCACCGTCTCTCTCCATTGTCCTCCCCATCACCACCCTGGAAATGGTCAATATCACATTGACCAATCGCAGGGGTCTCCCAGGACACAGCGATCATTGATGGTACTGGCTTATCTTTCTAGCTCATCCCAGTTTTCTCTCTCAGCCCAAAGATTATGGTGGGAAAAGACTTGAGAAAGAGTACTACCTTCTTCCACTGGGAAGTCATGTCAGCAACTCCATCAGTATGCATTTCTGACTTTATGCTAAGGTTGAACACACTTTTACTTCTAACTACATACCATCCACAATCACATCCTAAAAGACACAGCATTGTCACAGGTAAGCATTCGTCTCGGAGGAGATGCTGCATGGGAGGCTTTCCTTACTCATTCTTGGGGGTGAGTACACATTCATCTGTCATCTCTTAGAAAATCCTCATCACATGAGGATAATGTCAAATTATTTTTGGAACAAGCTTAGGGCATCAGTGAATGACTTCTTTAATACTTTTGCCCATGTATCACCTTCTGGGTTGGGAGAGGGTCTGGTGAGGATGCACTAATCTGCCTATCCTCAGTGTCTCTGCACACATGCGGCCTCCTCCAGGCCCCTCCTCAGCCTGCCATAGATCAAGTCTTCATTCTGGCTCCTCATTTACCTCCGTCCTTAGACAACTCCATGACGCTCTCAGTAGATGAACTAAGTATGTTTCTGACATTTTCTTTTGGTCCAGAGGCAACTTAGAGATTAAATGTCTCAACTTTGAAACTTTCAATCAGTATTTGAGTCTCTTACTACATGGAGATCTATTTTAGTGATCTTGAGCTGAAATAGGAAAATGCTTCTGGTAAAATATTTTTAAACAGTAAATTTAGCACAGAGGCTGTGATGGTTTTGCTCCCTTGGCCTCAGCAATAGTACTTTTGTGATAGTAATGATGATGATGATGATGATGATGACAATGCCTTGGTCCATTTGAGATGCTATAACAAAATACCTTAGAATGAGTCATTTATAAACAATCGAAACACATTGCTCACAGAGGCTGGGAAGTCCCAGATCAAGACCCTGGCAGATTTGGTGTCTGGTAAGAGCCCATTCTTTATAGGGGGTGGCTTCTAACTGGACCCTCATAAGGTAGGAAGGGAAAGGGAGCTCCCTAGGACCTCTTTTATGAGGGTCCTAACTATTTGTGAGGACTTTGCCCTCATGACCTAGGTTCCACTTCTTAATACTATTGCATTAGGGATTGGATTTCAGCATGAATTTTGGGGGAGAGACGCAAACACTCAAGCCATAGCAAATAATAATGGTGATGATAATACTGATAATAAATAATGATACCTCCAGAAAGTAAAGTGGAGGCTGAAAGCTGTTGTCCACATTTCTGTCTCCTACACTTGTACCCTGAAAGCAATCCTCTTTATTGCCTCTCACCCCTTCTTTAACCCCAGATGACCCTATTGGAAACCCACCTTGCAGGTGGTTCCTCCACCCTCCACAGGCTGTGTGCTGTGTGTCCCTTTGAGCAAGGACACCTGAGAGCAGCTGCCAGTGACCACATCATTAGGGGTCAGATCCATGGATAGAGGCAGGGCTGAGTGAGGTCATGCAGGAGGCATTGTGACCCTCTTGACAGAAGTCAGGCTTAAGTGGCAGTGAGGAAAAGATGGGTGGTAGGATGTGGGGACTATGTAGGTACTCCTTTCATAGGCTGGGCGAAGACAAAAGATAACAGCTCTCGTGTGTCCAAGAAGTGTTTTTCTTTTAGTTGGTATAGATTCAGTAGAGGGAATAAGAGATAGAGCCGGTGAGAGGAAGAATTGCCAGAGTCCTATTATGGTTTGTCTCTGTGTCCCCACCCAAATCTCATCTCCAGTTGTAATCCCCACGTGTCAAGGGAGGTAGCTGGTGAGAGGTGATTGGATCATGGAGGCAGTTTTTCCTATGCTGTTCTAATGACAGTGAGTGAATTTGCCTGAGATCTGATGGTTTAAAAATGGTGCTTCTTCTCTCTCTCTCCTGCTCCATGTAAGATGTGCCTGCTTCCACTTTGCCTTCCGCCATGATTGTAAGTTTCCTGAGACCTCCCAAGCCATGCAGAACTGTGAGTCAATTAAATCTCCTTTCTTTACAAATTACCCAGTCTCAGGCAGTTCTTTATAGCAGTGTGAAATGGGCTAATACAAGTCCTGTCCATGAGTAAGCAAGGAAATGCCATCTAGGACCTTTTCTCTCTTCTTCCCTCTTTACTTTCCCTCCTTTGTTCCCTCCTTTCCTCTTTCCTTCCCTCCCTCACTTTTCTTTATTCCTCCTACCCTGCTTTCCTCTCTCTCCTTTCTCCCTCTCTCTCTTTTTTTTCAATCTTGAGACTCTAGGAAATCCAACAGATTATTTTAGAAGAAAATGCATTTAGCCAGAGGTAGATGATATGCACATTAAGTGAGGAGTTAATATCAAGAAGCAGGGAGCTTTGTAGACATGTAGGATATACCTGCAGAGTTCAAGATTTAACTACCAAACCGTCCCCGGGAGAGAGGTCAGGGCCAGGCAGGTATCCGCATGCTTCCTCTTAGAGTCTGTACTGTCTTTCTTCTTGGTGTTTACTCCCCTCTCATCGTGTTCTGTCCTATGTTGTCCTCATGTAATTGTACCTTCAAAAAGGACCTGTTTTTAAGAGCTTTTACATGAATCAAAATTATGTCTAGATGTGAGGAAACACTGTGCAACTCAACTTTGCCATTAAATGTATAATAACTGATGAATTAACACCTCTTCCTCAATGACCAGTGCATACGTGAATAAGAAAAAGTCCATACTTGTAGAAAGCTCATAGTCTAATGCAGACATAAAAATTTATTCACGGAGCAGGAGGCACAATTGCATAAGCATCCTAAACCAGAAGGAAGGGAGCTCTTGGGAAGCACAGGAGGGCAGGGCATTCCCCAACTGGTGGATCCACCCTGATTCCATGAGGAAAGAGGTCTTTGAGTTGAGACAATAATAAGGCACAGTCTTTAGGGACGTTGTTGGGTAGGTGAAGGCATGCAAGGAGAGGAAGTAGGAGGAGCAAAGCACAGTTTATAGGAAAACAATGGGAATAACTGGGGAAGGTCAAGGGCCCTAAAGGGAACAGATGTCAATGAACTGGAAAGCATTCCTGGTTCTGGGAACTAAACCTCCCACAAACAGCAGCAGTACCAGTCTCCTTGTCAGAAACTCCCATTTTGTAATCATTCACTCACATTTCATGATCATGATGGAAAGGCTCAGGCTTAGAAAAGAAACTCAGCCTGGATTTATTCAAGATGATACTGACACAGACTTTGTTTCTTTCTGACATGGGGTTTTGAATTCTAACGTCCCATCACTCCTGTTGGTTTGGGGTTACAGGAGGAGCAACCCACAAAACTTCTCCTGTGCCATCCCTGACCCCTGGTCTGGAGAGCTGGGAAGGACATTCCAAGAATGTCAGAGATGGGCTTGTCTGAAACCAACACCACACAATCACCATTATGATGACTAGGATCAAGATTCTGCGTCTTTGAACAGCGTAGCTTGATTTGGTTTACATGTTGCAAGTCTCTGCTGAATGAGCCTTTTCTGAATCCACATTACTTTTTGCAGCATTTTATTCTACCATGGCCATAGGTGCCAATCTGTTTCAACCTTCTAGAGCAAATATTCAGAACACACACACACCTTTATTCCTGTGGCAGCTAGCAGGATTTCTTATATCTTTAGAAAAACCTAAAGAAAGAAAAAAAAAAGATAAACAATAAGCAACCCAAAGAACAATAGGAGTGACAGGGCGTTAGAACTCAAGGCTCCATGTCAGAAAGACACAAAGCCTGTGTCAGTATCATCTTGAATAAATCAGTGGCAAGTGTCTTTTCCAAGGCTGGGACTTTCCATCGTGATCATGAGACCTAAGTAAATGATTATGTGAACCTAAGTTTCTTACAAGGAAGCTGGCCCTGCTGCCCTTTGGGATGCTTAGTTCCTGTAACCAGAATGTGAAAGACTGATCTCTGCTCAGTGACCGGGGCCCCCAGATGGGGTCAGGTAGGAGCTCAACAAAGACTCCTTGAGAATTCAGTTCCACCACAAAAAAATAACCTAAAGCTACCCTACCTCCATTTTACACACACTGGCCAGTAACCTCTGCTTCCCAAATCATGAAGTCCATTAAGTATTTGAACTGGAAGAAAAAGATGTGGCTCAAAGGGTAGACATTGCTTAATGTGAATTTAATATGAAAGTAGCTTAGGGGCGGGTGCAGTGGCTCATGCCTGTAATCCCAGCACTTTGGGAGGCCGAGGCTGGTGGATCACCTGAGGTCAAGAGTTCGAGACCCACCTGGCCAAGCTGATGAAACCTTGTCTCTACTAAATATACAAAAATTATCTGGGCATGGTGGCGAGCACCTGTAATCCCAGCTATGTGGGAGGCTGAGGCAGGAGAATCACTTGAACCCGGGAGGCAGAGGTTGCAGTGAGCCGAGATCGCGCCACTGCACTCCAGCCTGGGTGACAGAGCGAGACTCCATCTCAAGAAAAAAAGAAGAAAGTAGCTTACAATTTAAAACAATAATTAACAGCAGAAGTAAATCTTTGTAATGAATTCTTTCTAATCTCTAAATCCTGTTCTCAATCTCACCCTATCGTTTTCCCTCCTTCCTTCCCTTTCTCCCTTCCTTCCTCCTCCCTTTCTTTCTCTTCTTTCCTACTCTCCTAAGTGGTGGAAAGTCGCTAAGTGTCTGGTGCCTCCAAGAACCCTTCTGCTCCTCTGTAACCCAGAACCCATAAAGAAAATTGATAAAATGAGACTTTTGCATGTAATTTCTAGCTGATTAGATATCTCAGGTCTTAGACTCAAATTACCTTTCTCTCTCCATTCCTCCCTTCCACTCTCCTTTTCTTCCTTCACCCTTTTATTTTATTGTTATAATATCAAGGAGAAAATAAAATTAGGCATTCAATTTTAAAAGTGGCTTTCAATAAGCTTTTTTCATGCTGTGAACCTAGAGCAGCCCGCAGAGGAGCAGTGTTCTCCAGGGCCTTCGATCAGAAAAGACTAAGGACCAGTGTCCCAAACACAAGTTCCCGAAGTACAGGCTGCACCTTATCATTCCTCCACATTCTCTAGGTCACTCAAATCTACACTTTAAATATAAAAATGTAGAAAAATGACATTCTGTTCTTTTTTAGATAAAATCAAAATTGCTCACTTTTATTGAAAAATAAAAGTCACCTGACAGGTTTCAAACATAGTAGTCACAGAGTGACGATCAGGAAGGAGATGAGATTTTCAAGCTACTGGGCCCCTCGGGCTTAGAGGAGGGGGTGAGGCTGCCATGAGGCTCTTAAACTCCTTTCACATGGAAGGAAATGGAGTTTGGCTCAATCAAGCAAGGCATGCAATCTACTCAGTCTAGAAGTAAGCATAGAAGAAAGAGTGTGAGAAAGGGAGTCAAGTTGTAGGAGAGACAGGGAAAGAGAGAGCTGAGACTGAGAGAAATAAGAGGCAGAGAAAGAAGAAAGAGAGAGAAGGTAGAGCTACGGCCCTACCACCTGAACATGCTCAATCTCCTCTGATCTTGGAAGCTAAGGAGGGTGGGCCTAATTAGTACTTGGATGAGAAAGAGGTGAGAGAGAGGCAAGAAAGAGCCTCTACCACATTCTTCCACTTATCCACGCCTCCCATTTCCCTGACCCATTTCACCTGGAAGAGGCGTCAGAAATATGAAGAGGAACAAGAGAAGGAGCTACAGGACCCTCATGGCGGATGGCCGGGAGCTTCACCACGAGCTGAGTCTGCGAAGGACACCAAGCCTTCCACCTAAACAGGTCCTGGCCCCTGGTCACTGAGCAGAATTCACAACAGGTAATGACTTCCATCCTAGTAATTCCAGTGATTGAAACTGCACTCCTTACTGGCTGTATCAGAGAAACGGTCCTCTGAGAGCAAAGTACACCCAGGAACTCTTATGCAAATTTGGACAAAAGTAAACCCTAGAAAATCACCTTGTTCTGCTCATAGGACCAGAGTTTTGTTCTGTCTTGTGTCATTTGGGATCTGGGGTGTGAATGGAGTGAGGGGCTAGGCCTTTATAACAGAGAACAGACCCCGGGCCTATGAAGGGGACCCACCTGCCTGCTCTTTGGGACATCCTGTGTTTCGTGAATATTTGGGGACAGTCTCAGGCCACACTGGGAGCTCGTTTCATCTAATTCCACCCAATGCTGGGCCATTCAGCTTATGGGGATGAAGCAGGGCTGGCTGAAACCCAGGGACCCTGGAGGGGCTCACAGCTCTGGCAGCACCAGGAGCGTGGTGGGCCCAGTCCTCCCTGGAGATCCAAGCTGGTGAAATTCATGTGAAAAGTCCCCTGAAACACCCCGTCATCCCCATGGGACAGAGATGAGGCGGATGGGTGCCCGTTTCCTTCCTCTGAAAAGGAGAATGGGAGGGTGGGATTGTGACCACATGTGTCCCCTCAGAGTCCACCCAGGCCCTGGCCAGGAGGTGGCCTACGGCCCACA
>CAUYLG010077316.1:0-10397 GCA_963573385.1 Cacajao melanocephalus | reverse complement strand
GATGGGGCTTATTCAGCACTTCATGGATTTACTAAGCCATTACAGGCATGAGCCACCATGCCCAGCCCTACCCTGTTTTACTGGTGATGAATGTTGTCATATGTCCTATGATAAGCACTGTTATGTGTGTTATATGCAGTTTACCATTTAATATAATGGCCCTGTAGTAGGCACTATCTTTACCCTGTTTTACTATTTCTTTCTTTCTTTATTTTGAGACAGAGTCTCACTCTGTCACCAGGCTGGAGTTCAGTGACGGGATCTCGGCTCACTGCAACCTCCCAGGTTCAAGCAATTCCCCTGCCTCAGCCTCCTGAGTAGCTGGGACTACAGATGCATGCTACCGCACCCAGCTAATTTTTGTACTTTTAGTAGAAATGGAGTTTCACCATGTTGGCCAGGATGGTCTCGATCTCCTGACCTTGTCATCCACCCACCTGGGCCTCCCATAGTGCTGGGATTATAGGCATGAGCCACCATGACCAGCCCTACCCTGTTTTATTGATGAGATAATAGGGACTGGGACAGACACTCCTCATCCTGAGCGTAACCCACTGCAACAGCATGTAAACTTTCTCTCCTACTTCCAAGTTACTCCTTTCCAGTATATCCTGCAAATGGCTTCCCTATTAATATTCCTAAATTATAATTTCACTGGGTATCTTTTCTCTTCCCAAAGGTAAACAGTATTCTGACAGCTTTCACCATTCATTTGGTTTGGCTTGCTTTGGAACTTTGTATAAATAGAATAATGCAATACATAGCCTTCTGTGTCAAATTTAATTTGGCTAAGATTATGTCTGAAAGTCACCTCATATGTAGCACTGGTTTACTCTTCGAATTCCTGTAAAGTGTTTTGTTTTATGAATGTAGCAGCATGTATTACTTCCGCTGTTGATGATGTTCATGTTGTATCCAGACCTGATCATTATGTGCAATGCTGTGAACACCCTTGTATGTTAAGTGCATAAATGTGTGCATTTATATGGATGGTTGTGAGCTATGAACATGTTCATCTTTGGTTCATAGTGCCAGAGATTTCCAGAGTAGTTGTACCAATTTATACTCCCATCAGCAAAGGACAAGAATGCCATTTTCTTTACATTCTCTCCTCACCTCACTTGAGAGGGGTGAGGTTCTGTTGGTGGTGGTGTTTTTACCATTCTGGTAGGCTCCCATTGTCATTTTGATTTCCTTTTCTTAGGTGGCATGAGTACCTTTTTAGATGCTATTGGCTATTTGGGGTAGCCCCCTTAGTCAAGTACCTATTCAAGTTTTTTGCTTATTTTTAAATTGTATTTCATTTGATCATTTTGTATTGTTACTGTATGACTCCCTTATACTTGATCTACAAAGTTACTTATATATTCTAGATATGAGACCTTCATTGGATATATTATTGCAAATGTCCTGTCTCTGTAGCTTCCCTTGTCATATAATATTTTTCACAATGGTGTCTTTTGCCGAACAGAATTTTAAAATTTTGATGAAGTCTAATTTGTTAATCTTTGCTTTTTTAGTGTTTTAATGAAATATTTAGTGTTATTCAAGATCATGAAATTGTTTCTGTTATTTGCTAGAAGCTTTATTATTTTACCTTCAATATTTAGATCTATGATTGATTCAGAGTATCTTTTTGAATATGGTGTGAGGTGGGGGTCATGGTTCATTTATTTTTATAAAAATATTGAGTTATTCCAGCCCCATATGGTGGAGACACCATGCTTTCTCCACATTACTGCTGTGGAACATTTGTGAAAAGTCAGGTGACAGGTGGAGCTAGTTTTGGACTTTCTATCTGTTCCCCTGGTTTGTTTATCCCTGGACTGAAATCACAATATTTAAATTACTATACTTTAAACTAAGTCTTGTTAACTGGTGGTTTAAGTGGTTTAGATATAATCTTTACGATTGTCTTACTGTTTTGTGCCCTTTACATTTTCATTAAAATTTTAGAATTGGCTTGTCAAATAACACACACATACTCACTCACATAGTAGTTGAGATTGCATTCTATAAAAGATTAAATTAGTATGAATTTACATATTTACATTATAAAATTTTCCAATCCATGAATGTGATGTACTCCTCCATTTATTTAGATCATCTTTAATTTCTTTTAAACACATTTTAATGTTTTCCATGTAAGGTCTTGCTTATTTTTATGAGGTTGATTCCTAAGCGTTTGGGGGTTGGTGAGGCTACTATAAATGTTTTTATTATTTTATTTCCATTTTCTATATTTTCTATTTAATTTCTATTCTGTTCATTTTTTATTTATATGAGTGAAATGGAAATACAGTTAATACTAATTTTATATTGACTTTGCATTTTCTTAGTCCTTACTTAAAACTTGGCATTTTGTTTTATACAATTTTCTAATTTTATTTGGATGTTTCTTTTTCCTGTTATCACAGTACTTAGCCCAGTGTTGACCAAATTAATGCTTAAGTACTTGTGGATTTGTTGATTCATGATTTCTTTAAAGAACTTCAGTCCTGTTTGGGTTACTTTAAAAGTTCTAACTTGGTCCAGCACAGTGGCTCTTGCCTATAATCCCAGCACTTTGGGAGGCTGAGGTGGGAGGACGGCTCAAGGCCAGGAGTTTGAGGTTTCAGTGAGCTGTGATTGTACCACTGCACTCCAGCCTGGGCAACACAGCAAGACCTCATCCCCTCCCAGCCAAAAAATTCTAACTTACTAGATCTGCCTTTTCAATAGTCAGACAATTCTATCTAAGAAGTTAAATGTAACTGAATTCCATGGGCCTCTCAATCATTTCAAAAATTACAACTTTTAAAACAAAGTAGTAACCTCTGAAATAGATATGTACATTTTCCTGCAAATGTTTCTATACTGAATCACATCTTGCTGAAGGTCATTTTTGTTAAGTTAATGTAAAATGCAGACTGCATGAAATAAAGAACAAAAAGAGCAAAACATGGAAAGAATTAAGAAAACACTGGAAGGCGATTAGCAAATTTTGTTGAAATTTGACACTACTTAATTAGTAGCTCAAATTTCCTGAAGCTTGAGGCTTTCCCATCCAGACAATATTACATTGAATTTTAGGAGTTTGAAAATATAATTAAAAGTTTACTGAACAAAAGTTTTACCCAAACCTAGCACATCATAGACAACATTATTGATAAGTGAAATTAAGCTACTGCCTTTTATCACCCTTGTCGTATCCTTTCAATGAACCATGAACAATGAATAACTGACCTATTAGTAAAAGCAAGGGTTCAGGTAAAAAGAAATGAATCTGATATTTAAAAAACATACACAGTAGTTCTCTTTGATTTTAAACCTAACATATATGTGCCTGTTTCATTAATGCATTATCTTTAGAAAGTAATGTGGGGCTTTTTTTGTAATTTAAATAAGATTCATTTAATCAGCTATCGTAGTTCATCTGTTAAATTACAGCACTTTGCTGTCCATTTTGTAAAATGATCTCCAAACTAATGAAGTAAGGTCAATTGCATGCAATTTTATTCTAGCCAAATTGCTGTTAATTGCATCAGTGGCTTTGGTAAGGTCAATAAATGTTGTCTTTTTATATCCTCTCCTGAAAATGGCAGAAAATAAATGCCTTTTCTCTGTAATGTATTCAGGCTTCAGGCAACTCATAGCAGGTGGACTATTCAGTTTTCATTACCTGATTTGAAAATGTTCCATTTCTAAAGAATTGTGGGAGGGACTGGAGTCCCCAAAGCAGTTTTAGAAAAGACATCTTTTGGCCGGGCGTAGTGGCTCACACCTGTAATCCCAACACTTTGGGAGACTGAGATGGGCCGATCACCTGAGGTCAGGAGTTCGAGACCAGCCTGGCCAACATGGTAAAACTCCATCTCTACTAAAAATACAACAATTAGCTGGGCCTGGTGGCACATGCCTGTAATCCCAGTTACCTGGGAGGCTGAGGCAGGAGAATTACTTTAACTTGAAGTCGGAAGTTGCAGTGAGCTGAGATTGTGCCACTGCACTCCAGCCTGGGGGACAGAGTGAGATTTCATCTCAAAAATAAACAAATACATAAATAAACAAGAAAAGACATCTTTCTCAGAAGTGCTCCATTGCTATTCTTGAATTATGTCAGTGGTGTCCCTCAAATAGGGACAAATTTCTACTGAACAACTCAATGTAGATTGTGGACCTTAACTTGTTAAAATTTTAATTTTTATGATAATCAGTCAAGATCAGGTCACCTGTTTTCCTTTAATCTGTCTTGCAACAAGCAGTAAATATTTGTAAGCCAGCTCAGCCGTAGTTATAGTGTGAAGTATACTAGTTGGTTCACCTGCTGAGCATGCAGCCTAGGTTGATGTGAGGAAAGGACAAGTTACTTGGACCCATGGAGGGTTAGGACCTTGCTGTGGCCTTATTCCTGCTGCAGACCTGACCTAGCCTTTAGGATGTGATCGTGTCTTTACAAGCTTTATGCTTTAAGATGTACTTTTCTAACCATCTCAATGTGTAAACTGTGAACACTCTGTGGTTTCTGAAATGGTGGAAATGTGTCTGAAAGTTGTCGTGTGAGCCATATTGGAAAGAAACCCCCAAAACAGCAACAAGTGAGAGATACAGGTGGAAGGAAGAGCAGTGGCCAGAGGCAGAGAGACTGTGGCAAGGGGCTGGCACTCGATGTGTGGGGACAGTTCCCTAGGACCTCTTACAGAGTTGCACTTATCCTATTTTATTTTTTTGCCTTCACATAAGGTCACAATTACTATTAGAATATGTTTGATATACTGTTAATAATATTGATTTTATAGTTCAAGGAACAATCTTTTTCTTTTTTTTTTTTTTTTTTTTCTTTTTTGAGATGGAGTATAGCTCTGTCGCCCAGGCTGGGATGCAATATTGACAAATCTTGGCTTCTATCTATCTTTTTTTTTTTTTTTAAGTTTTCCTCTGTCACCCAGGCTGGAGTGCAGTGGTGTGGTCTCAGCTCACTGCAACCTCTACCTCCCAGGTTCAAGTGATTCTTCTGCCTCAGCCTCCCAAGTTGCTGGGATTATAGGCACCCACCACCATGCCCAGTTGATTTCTGTATTTTTAGTAGAGATAGGATTTCACCAATTGGCTAGGCTGGTCTTGAACTCCTGACCTCAGGTGATCTGCCTACCTCGGCCTCCCATGAGCTACTGCTCCTGGCCAAGAAACTATATACATACATATATATATATATATATATATATATATATATATATATATATATAGCACAAAATAAGCAGAAATGCTGTTAGTAGCCAGCTGAATTCAGGAAGTATGATGCATGTGCTGGTGGACATAACCAAGAAGGCTGCAGACAGCACAGAAGGCCAGCATGAATGCCAGTGCCGAGGGCAGCAGAGGGAGGTCTTGGGGCGCTCTGGGACAAGCCCCCTGCATGCTGGGTGTCTCGGGTGGTCTATCTCCATGTGCAGCATCAGTCGTGTGAAGCCTTGGCATGGCACTCATTTCGTTAGTATTTCAGATTTGCCAACCCTGTTGGCATTGGGCTAAGGGCTAGAGATACAGAGAAACACCCCTGCCCTGGAGGAGATCACCGCCTGGTGAGAAAACCAGGATGGGGTTCTACTCGCCCCCTTCAAGTCCTTGATCAAAGATTCCTTCTGCAGGACCCTCCCTGGCCCCTGCCTTCTGCTGTGTCCTGCCCTTCCTCATCTATGCTCCTGGTCCCTCTTCCCCTGCCTTACTCTTTATGACACCATTGCATTTCTAGCTCAGGTTCAGTGGCTTGCTCATCTGCATTTCCCCTCGGGAACGCACAAGCTCCTAGATAGCAGGAGGTTTTGTCATTTTTTTGTTCGCTTGTTTCCACCAAGATATTCTAAGTACTTAGAACACAACATCTGGCATGGTGAGCCCTCAAAAGTATTTGTAGAGGGAATGAACGAACTCACAAATAAATGAGTGTATGAAGTACTAATAGGTGAGCGTGGAACTCTATGTGATAAGGCATGAAAGGCACTTTGCCAAACACAGGACTTAATGAGTGAGAGGCACTCACATAGTCTAACACTGCAGCACTTAAGTTAGCAAAACATTTTGAGTAATCAAGGAAGCCTTCCTGGGAAGTATAAATTTCCGTATAAAAACTGCAAAGTCTAGAACACTGTCAGAAGATGCAGCGGACAGGAACAGTTTCCTTCGGCAGGCAGAAATGATCTAACAGCGGGCCGCAGGAGGGCTGCATGCTGGGGAAATTTGCTTTTCTGAATGTTGCTTCGCTTTGAGATGCAAGATTTAGATTTTAGACACTTTCTAGCTCATTTTGCTATGCCAGTAGTGAGCCTCCCTCTCTTATTTCTTTAAGAATTGAGGCTGGCATGAATCTGTTTCCAAGCTGCTATTTAGTAGTTGGAGTAGTTTGTTACATTAACTTTACTTATTCTTAAAACATTATCTTGGTGCCAGGATGGCACTCTGCCTGAGGAGCTATCAAGGAGCCACTCCCTGTGGGATTCGTGAGAAAATTCAGCCATCTCTAGCCCCCCAATTCCAAGCCTCTTTCATTTCCCAAGACTCTAGCCCCCCAATTCCAAGCCTCTTTCATCTCCTGAAACTCTACACTTGGATCTCAACCCTTGAGTGACTGCCTTCAATTTCTTCTTTTCACAGCAACAATTTCAGGCCCAGTTTATCACCCTATTTCTGGGATCAACTTGACCCCAAGCCAGTATAAGATGATCATTCAAGACAGAGAAATTCTTAGGACCCGAAAAATTACTTCGAATGTGCCCAAATCGGCCAGGTGGTGGCTCACACTTGTAATTTCAGCACTTTGGGAGGTCGAGGCAGGCAGATCACCTGAGGTTAGGAGTTGAAGACCAGCCTCACCAACATGGAGAAACCCTGCCTCTACTAAAAAAAAAAAAAATATATATATATATATATATATGTATACACACACACACACACACACACACACACACACACACAATTAGCTGGGTGTGGTGCATGCCTGTAATCCCAGCTACTTGGGAGACTGAGGCAGGAGAATCACTTGAACCTGGGAGGCGGAGGTTGCAGTGACCCAAGATTGCGCCATTGCATGCCAGCCTGGGTGACAAGAGCGAAACTCTATCTCAAAAAAAAAATGTATCAAAATAGGATTGTGAATGTATGTGTTGCTACTTCTGAAAACTCTTTGATTTAATGCTGTCCAGCAAAAGTCTTTTCATATGTTAGTTGGCTCAGCTCTATGGAAAGAATCTGAAAGTGCAGTAGAAAATGGTTGCCTTGTTTTAGGTTAGAAAGGCATGACAATGAGTCATTTTCTAAGTGACCGGCATGTGTGATTTATGACTGTATTCCAGAAAAATTCAATTATATGACATAAATAAGTAGAGAGTTAGTATGGGGCTTCAGAATAACAGGAAGCAATATAATTATTGCTCTTACCCACCGGAATCCATCACTGATGGCCTGCTCTGGACCTGCCTTCTGCTGTGCATGGAATTTTTATTGAGCTTGATGAGATTCTGTGTAATAAGATGCTGGGTTCCATGGGCTAGTGGCCTATGAGAAGATTTGCATGTTGAGATTCTGTATAATAAGATGCTAGATTCCATAGGCCAGGGGCCAATGAGAAGATCTGAGTGTGCCTGTTGGAATACAAGTTGTCATTGCAAGATTCATTTCTAGTGACAGTAACAAGCAGAATCCAAGTAAGAGTACACTGCCCACCCTCCGCTCAAGATACCCAATAAAGTGTATTTGTTCCTCGTTCTTTCTGAAGTCTCCACCCCACCTGAAGGTCACATTGAGATGAAAGGACATTTGAGGTTTCTTCCTCCCTGTATCGGTGAGGATGTTAGGAAACTGTGAAGCCATGGTCTTTCGTTTACATTAGAAAATGCATGTGAGATAACAAGTCAACATCAGCAAGGCATAACTTACCAGAGATGAAGGTAACCCTGTTTGTCTGTTAGAAAAAGCCAAAGTTTTGCAAAACACCTGAGCAAGGAAATCTTGAGAATAATTGCTAGCAAAAAAAAAAAGAGAGAGAGAGAGGGAGAGAGAGAGACTTCGGGTTTTAACTTCATAGGGACCAGCGTTGAGACATTGCTCCGAAGCTGCAATGAACAGGTATTTTGCCCACATAAAAGGAAGTGATTTAATCATTGTTAATGCATTGACCATCATTGGTAAGCCCTTGGGCATACACTTACATGTATAAACTCATTTAATCCACACATAGCACTATGAAGAAGGCACCATTGTCTCTGCCTTACAGATGAGGAATTGGAGTGGAAGAGATAGTAGGTAACTTGCCCAAAGTCATATAGGGTACCGATTGCACCCCTGAGTTTAGAGTCTGCACAGTTTGTCCGCCGTGATTTGGAATGTCAGGTTCAGCCCTGGGAACCACATCGTCTGGTGGAGAACACTGATTATCTTGCAGTCCCTGGGTCCACAAGAGAGGAACCAATGTGAGAAGGTGTCCTGTGACCGAGATTGTTGAGGATTACCTAAATGGTAAGGTCAGGGAGGTTGTGCTGCATCCTTAAAAACACATAAAGTAACTCAACGTCATCCTTTCTTGTTCACATTAGAAGACCTGAAATCAATAGCTGGTCCCAGGGTAATTACTACCAATACAAGAGATGCAGGCTGCGTAGACCTGGAAACAGCTTCTGTGGCTTTGCTCAGGAAGAAGCCCTTTAGCCCTCTCTCGGGGATCCTGTGAGTGGGATTCCTTCATGGGGGGTTCCCAGGTGAACACAAAAGTGATTTCCAACTCTAAAATTATTTGGTTATTAGGTACAACAAAGATGCCACTGCCTCCGCAGCAATAGATTTTTTTGTTTGTTTTTTGAGATGGAACCTCACTCTGTCGCCTAGACTGAAGTACAGTGGCATGATCTCAGCTCACTGCAACCTCTGCTTCCTGGGTTCAAGCAATTCTCCTGCCTCAGCCTCCTGAGTAGCTGGGATTGCAGGCGTGCTCCATGATGCCATGCTAATTTTGTTTTTTTGTATTTTTAGTAGGGATGGGGTTTCACCATGTTGGCTGGGCTGGTCTTGAACTCTTGACCTCAGGTGATCTGCATGCCTCGGCTTCCCAAAGTGCTAGGATTACAGGCATGAACCACTATACCTGACCACAATACGAGTTTTGAATCCTTCTAGAAGGTATGCCCTGAGCCAACCTTACATTCTCTTTGCACCCCGTGGTTATTCTGGTGAGGCAGCCAGTCAAGGCCACCTGGGCTGGAAGCCTGGCTTCACCACGTGCAGACCCTGCCCCGCTACATCAGCATCAACTGGAGCTTGTTTGAAGTGGAGACTCCTCATCCCTGCACTGATCAGCACTGCAGTTTTGCAGGGTCACAGATGGTTCCCATGTACATAAAGGTTGGATTCCCTCATGGAAGGCTACCATCATAACCCACCTGGAGGAGCTTTCAGAAGACGATGGTCTAGCTCCTTCCTCCTCCCCTCCACCCATTGTTCCTGGGTGAGCCCCAGTCATTGCTAGTGAGTTTCCAAAGCTCTCCTGGTGGCTGCAGTGTCAGCCAGAGTTGAGACGCCCTGGTATCAGGCCACAGAAACTGGCCACAGTAACCACCAGCCTTCCTAAGGGTTGGCCATGAACTGATCTCTAGGCCTTTGTTGAACCTTTCAAATGTTGTTCAGAATAAGAGGAAATGCAGTTATAAAAAATGCTCAATGTTACAAAAGTGCTACAGGCTGCTAGAACAGGAATTGTCAATGGCAGTTTTATTCCAGTTGGTTCCCAGTGCTTCAAGAGAGGGTTGCATAGGGTTTTTTGTGTTTGGGGAAGTTTCTGAAGAAAACAGCTGAATAACTGCATAACTCCCTTTACTTACAAAAAAGTTCAAAGTTGTCCAGTCAAAATGCAGAGGTCGGGAGCCTTCAAAGTGAGGACTGTCCAGGCACTGTGGCTCACGCCTATAATCCCAGCACTTTGAGAGGCTGAGGCGGGCAGATTGCCTGAGCTCAGGAGTTCGAGACCAGCCTGGGCAATACAGTGAAACCCCTGTCTCTACTAAAATACAAAAAAATTAGCTGGGCATGGAGATGTGTGCTGGTAGTCCCAGCTACTTGGGAGGCTGAGACAGGAGAATCGCTTGAACCCAGGAGGCAGAGGTTGCAGTGAGCTGAGATCGCACCACTGCACTTCAGCCTGGAGCAAGACGCCATCTCAAAAAAAAAAAAAAAAAAAAAAAAAGTGAGGCCCTCAGTGTTCTCTAAACGGAAGGCTTACAAGTTCCAGGCCAAGGCAAGGGGAGCTGTCCGTGTCTGTGGCCCCCGTGGGTGAATGGTCCCCTCTGTCTGAGCACGTGCACAGAACCATGCTCCACATGTTGACAGCTGCTGGTTTGGTTATTTGCTTGTTTTGAAGTGTCTATTTTTTAAGA
>CAUYLG010077315.1:0-39471 GCA_963573385.1 Cacajao melanocephalus | reverse complement strand
TATTTTAACAACCCTCGCTGTGTTTGCTCTTTGTTTTTTTTTTTTTTTTTTTTTTTTTTTTTTTTTGAGATGGGATCTTCTGTCGCCAGGCTGGAGTGCAGTGGCGCAATCTCGGCTCACTGCAACTTCCGCCTCCCAGGTTCAAGTGATTCTTCCGCCTCAGCCTCCCGACTAGCTGGGACTACAGGCACGTACCACCACTCCCAGCTAATTTTTGTATTTTTAGTAGAGACGGGGTTTCACCATGTTGGCTAGGATGGTCTCGATCTCTTGACCTCGTGATCCGCCCACCTCGGCCTCCCAAAGTGCTGGGATGACAGGCATGAGCCAGCGCGCCTGGCCCTTAGTTCTTAATATTCCTTGTGTCCTCTCCCTTCTGTCTGCTGCTCAAATACTTCATTCTCCACCACCCCAGATGTTCCTTGAGTCTTGGGGACTATCCATCGCCAGCATTTTATCCTTGTGTTCAGCGATCAATCCCACAGGGCCTCAGGATTCAGGCAATCACCCTGTGGTTAATGTGGGAGGTGGGGGTGGAGGGAAGAGAGATCAGCTTTCTCTCTCTCCTCTTGGAATAAATGAAGATCCTGAACTGGACTTCCTCTGAAGGCCTTAATTGTTTATTTTATTGCAATTCATACTCCATTCTCACTTTCCATCTGCCTTTCCCCTGTAATTCTGTATTCCCCAGTGACTGAGTGGCAGCAGACGGGCCAAAAAGCCGCAGATGGTTCACCGGGTCTAAAGAGAGCCTTAATATTTGCCCTTAACTTTTACAGTTCCCCACGAGGTTAGATGCCGCCTTGCCTTTTAACCCTATGCTTTCTAGCTTTTGTATTCCACACTGGTGCCTTGCATGGACTTTTGATATGATCCTAAATTATAAGCTACCCCCACAGTAGCATCTTCTCAGTCCAGGACGTGTCAGTCAACTGGAAGGGAAGAAAGGAGAAAGGATGGGAGGAACAGGCTGACTTGTAGGGCTCAGTTGCTTTCTCCACACGTTAATGGTCACTGGGCTTCTTACGTAACGGTGCCTCCATCCCACTGTGCAGGGGCCACACCACACATCCCTCTCCCTTGCTCTCCTCTCTGTCACACACAAGCCAGTTATTTGTTGTCTCCATTTAGCTCTTTTCAAGCAGCACAAAATAAAGGGCCTATCACTTGTGTCACATTGAGTGCTTTCTGTGTTGATTTGCTGTTCATTTGCCTGGCCTCTGGCCCAAAGAGCAAAGTGAATACTCGATTTGATGCACATGGATGATTTTAGACTCTTTTAACCCAGATAAAGTGAAAGAGAGAGCTACCTGGGGTTTGGCCCAGAATTATTCCGTCCAACCAACTTCTCTCCAGTATCCTTTTCTCTTTCTACTCCTAAGGAAGGTCCTCCTCTGCAGACCACTACACAAGCCCACCCGCCTAACCTCCCCTTACCACAGATTATAGAAGCCACCAACGCACAGTCCTCTATATCTGAGCTGCCAAGTGTTTGGAATGTTTTATCTCTACAGCAACTATGAATGGATTAGAAACTTGGTATCTCTGGTATGTACCGTATAGAGAATAATTAACCAGGTTATCTGTTGTTCCTTTCTGAGAAGTTTGGGTATGGTTGTCTTAGGGCCACTTTGGGAGGTGTTTGACAGCGCTGCCCCCTTGAATGTGGTCATCCGCAGCCTTCTATCAGAACTTCCCTCCTGGGTGTCCAGCTGTATCCTCCCAGCATTCCTTGGCTCTGACACGTGCTTGGCTTTAATCTCTTTGTTGGCTTCCAGGGAAGGACATGGCGGCTGTGCAGAGGACCCTGATGGCTTTAGGCAGCGTTGCAGTCACCAAGGATGATGGCTGCTATCGGGGAGAGCCTTCCTGGTTTCACAGGTAAAAGTCTCTTCCTTGTCCCCTGGACCACAAGGTGATTTTAACGAGAGGGAGGGTCTGAAGCCTTGGAACTCCACAGAGGGTTTATGTACAAAGCTCCCAGGACCTAGCACTGCTGGCGCCACAACTGAGTTCCCCAAAGCAGTGAAAGACCGATGCTGCCGTCCAGGCCAATAACCTATCCAGAGCATGGCTGGGCCTTTTCTACCAGACACCTGCATCCTTCATCTCCACCCAGGCTCCGTTTCTTCTGAGGCTCAGCAGGACTGAATGGCCTTTCTTGAAGGTGCCTTCATGTCTGAACTTGGTTTTATTATGACTTAAGCCAGCTTTGAGCCTTCTTGCTTGCCTCCCTCCCTCTTTCCTTCCCTCCCTCTTTCCTTCCCTCCTTCTCTTCCTTCCTTCCTTCCTTCCTTCTTTCCTTCCTTCCTTCCTTCCTTCCTTCCTTCCTTCCTTCCCTTTTTGTTTGTGTACTTAATGAAGGGGTAATATGTGCTGTCTGGCTGGCACCATCGTGGTTAATATCTATGTTGTCCCAGTATATTTATTAATAGAACCTTCTTCACTTTCAACAGTGTCCTAGTGTGGATAATAAATTATATGGTTATTTCTCAGAGTAAAGGGCCTTTTCTTAAACTGATTTTTTCTTCAGGAGGTGAGGTAGGCAGGAAACTTAAACTGGGTAACTTAGTTGTAGAAGAGTGCTCTGTGGCAAATAATTGATTATTCATTTCCATGATCCTCTTTTCTTCTCCTTGACAGTTATTTTTAAAAAGTTACCAGCTGATGTCATTTTAAAGAATGCTTGCCCTGAAAACCTCTGAGATACTGGCCATTTGAAACCCTGGTTTTAGTATCTGTATTATTAGTAAACTACTATGTTCCATGTGGCTACACAACCACAATTATGTAAAATCTGGCTCTTTACCAAAGTTTGCAGATCTCTAATCTAGAGTGAGACATTTCCCCTCATTAACACTTAGGTCCCTCAGCTCTAAAATGGTATATTCATCTTGGCCCCACACAGGGAAAGGGGGAATGGGATTAATGACGTGCTTTGTAAGAAGAGCTGATTTTGGCCGGGCAAAGTGCCTCATGCCTATAATCCCAGCACTTTGGGAGGCCAAGGCAGGCGGATCACAAGGTCAGGAGTTTGAGATCAGCCTGGCTAATATGGTGAAACCCTGTCTCTGCTAAAACTACAAAAATTAGCTGGGTGTGGTGGTGGGTGCCTGCAGTCCCAGCTTCTCAGGAGGCTAAAGCAGGAGAATCACTTGAACCTGGGAAGCAGAGGTTGCAGGGAGCTGAGATCACACCACTGCACTTCAGCCTGGGCGACAGAGTGAGACTTTGTCTCACAAAAAAAAAAAGAGCTGATTTTATTTTCACAAAGGCTTGAGGTAGCTGTGAGAGAAAGGGTAAGAAGTAGCAGACTTCTTAGAAGCCTAAGATGGCCTGAAGTGGTGGGGGAAGAAGGGAGAGTGGGGAGAAAGAGAAACAAGAAAACCTGAGAGTGAAATTCCCCAAAGAGGTAGCCACTGATTCTCCCTCCTCTTTGCTGGGAATTCTGGAAAATACCTGGGCTTCTAAAAGAGAGGGAGCTCATGCATCATGGTAGGGCCACAGCTCAGGCTAGGGCCAGAGATAGCTCAGAGTAGGGCCACAGCTCAGGGTAGGTCCACACCGCAGGGTAGGGCCATAGATAGCTCAGAGTAGGGCCACGGCTCAGGGTAGGGCCTGCTGATCTATTTGGGAACCCCCAGTAGAGCCTGTCTAATTGCATATCTTGAAAAGGATTGGAAAACTGTCATCATAACGTTATTCCCTCTCACTTTCCTTGCCCAGGAAAGCTCAGCAGAATCGGAGAGGCTTTTCCGAGGAGCAGCTTCGCCAGGGACAGAACGTAATAGGCCTGCAGATGGGCAGTAACAAGGGAGCCTCCCAAGCGGGCATGACAGGGTACGGGATGCCCAGGCAGATCATGTAGGACGCCGCATCCTGCCCCTGCTAGAGAGGACGAACGTTCCCCACCACGGTCTCTATGAAAAAGAAATAGTTAGCCACCTTCTGACCTTCTCCTCTTTCTCAAAGCCTTCTGCCCCTGGTTTTTGCAAGTGCTGCATTTCTGCCGAGAATCCACGTTGCCTACTGCTGCCACCTCCTGTTCATTTAGAACTATGCAAAGACTCCGCTTCCCTTTTCCTGAGCTCCTCGGCCCCAGAGTCTCTGTTTGATTATTTATTTATTTATTTGCCAAAAATTCTCAACTTCAACTTATAGAATGCACCTAATAAAGTAATTAGTCTTGTGTCTTACAGCGTAAAGTTCATTCTTTGTCTTAGGGACTCCGCAGTCCAGACTGGTTTCTCTTCCATTCAAAGGCCAGAAAGATGGAACGAGGCTTAAGCTGCAGCTGAGAAGTATAGGTTAGCTATGAGGAAGCTCTTACATGATTATTGCGTTTATCTTGGCAATTGGAGTAGAAAGTTTTGGAGTCATTTCGCCCACTCTGAGAGCCTAGAGCCATGAGTTCAAGAACAAAGTCTTTGACCCCTACAAGTTTTTGAATATGTACTTTGTGCTTATTGTGCTAGACCTGTAGAGGGCACAGGAAAGAGTGAGATGAAGCCCTGGTTCTTGAGAAGCTCTTGTATCAGTGCCAGGAAGTATCTGTTGAGTGGATGGAAGGAAGAATGAATGGGTGGATGGTTTTGTTGAGTGGATGGGTGGATTGATAGTGAATGAATGAGCAGTTTTCACTTCTGTAGCATTCATCTTCCTCCTACAGATCATACCCTAGGTCTGATGCTGACATTTATGTAGCTTTTTCATCATCCAGGAGTTATAGACAATGTAGCTTGCTCTCCTAAAGTCATTTAAAGGGTCTAAACCCCTAAAACCCTAGGATGTTGCCTGGGATTGATATTTGCCTAAGATGAATAGGTTTTTGAGATTTTTCCCCCATGAATTGAAAACATTAAAAGGGCAAAAAAGCCTGAGGATTATCAGTTCATCTTATTCTTTCTTACCAGTAGAAACAAGAAAAAGAAAAAGACATGATACATCTAGTAAGAAAAGAAATAAGGTATTTTATCCATGTAACGGATAACAAGGAAAAGATAAAATAGATGAAATTATAGACATTGCCACATTCTCAATGTCTGGATGGTAGTTTTTTGGACTGTGTTCTCTGCCGTTCTAGGTTTCCCCAGAGGTTCCTATGGGATCTGTCTGGGGGCAGGGCTGCTGAGGAGGCAGAACCCTGGGCCTCTGCTCCTGCTTCAAACACAGCAGCTCTGATATATCTATTTCACATATTAGGATTCAGTATAATATTTTTAAAAGACCTTTAATGTAAAAGAAAAAAGGAAAAACCATTATGCTAAAGAAAATTGGCTGTAGGTCACCTAAACAGTTTACTGTATCTGCTAGAAGTTCTAGTGACCCTTTGACAGCCACTGGTGAACTGCCTATTCCTGGAAAAATGTCTCCCAGACATGGCAGCTAATTTATTTCCTAAAATCTTACCTTGGAGTTGCCACAAAAGCAAGAGAGGGAGGTCGATGGATCCCAAAAAGTGAACTAAAACTGGAGGAAAGTCCTGGGGAAACAGAAGATGTCTAGGTTCCTGTTTGGGATTGGAGGAAGGTGCCCTGGGGAGATAGCCTCCATCAGGAAGGGGATGGGAGGTGCATCGTTCCAGCTTCCACATTGCCCTAGCTGTACTAAGTGACACAGAGAGGCAAGAAAACAGCAAAATGAGTTCAGAGCCAGCAGGAAGCAGCTTGCTAAGTTCAGGGGTGTGCTGGAGCACAGCTGGAGTGAGGAGCAGGTAAAAAGAGCACCGGTAGGTCTGGTTCGGTGGCTCACGCCTGTAATCCTGGCACTTTGGGAGGCCAAGGTGGGTGGATTACTAGGTCAGGAGTTCGAGGCCAGCCTGACCAATATAGTGAAACCCTGTCTCTACTAGAAATACACACACACACAAAAACACAGCCGGGCCTGGTGGAGTGCACCTATAGTTCCAGCTACTCAGGAGGCTAAGGTAGCAGAATCGAAGAATCACTTGAACCCAGGAGGTGGAGGTTGCAGTGAGCTGAGATCGCACCACTGGGCTCCAGCCTGGGTGACAAAGCAAGACTCCGTCAAAAAAAAAAAAACAACAAAAAAAAAAGCGCTGGTAGACTTGACAGCACCTGGGCATTTTTCTCCTCCCAATGTGATGCCACCCACCCATGGAGACTCCCATCCCTTCAGTCATATCTAATAACTGCAACCTGGAGATGAGGCTCTTGAAAAAATGTGAAGCCCTAGGGCAGAGGTTTAGCCTGAGTGGTGGTGATTAGGGTAGAGAATGAGAGTCTCGTGTGTGGTTCCAAAGAATATCTGTTTCAATATATTTTCCCAAAAGTCACCAGAAGTGAACCAAGCTAAAGCCTGAGATTGTTTTTCCCTCTTTTCCCACTTTGCATTTGCAGTCAAGTAGTAGGATCTTGTTCTTTTTTTTTTATTCACAGGCATTCTGCCAGTTTAGTTACCATTCGCAGAAAGCTTTAATGGAATAATAGATTGAAGCACTATTGTAGATAAAAAATTTAATTGGCATGGCCTCAAATTAGCAAAACTGCTAGTTTAATCATTGAAATTGAAATAATTCTGTTGACTATGAATCTCTCACTGCTATGGTAACTGTAAAGCACAAAGATAAAATTTTAAATTGTAGTAGCATTATTGGCAGAAATGAGCACATCTTTCTTGTGAGTGCTTTCAAGGCCTATTTCCCTTGGACATTTTAAAAGTGAAATTTCCACATTAAACAGGCAGGTCATCTTCTTGAGCAGCGTAGACTCCAGGCTATCTTTCACATGGGCTTGGTAATGCCCTCACACTGTGCATATGATAAACTAGCTTAAGGTCACTACACCCCGCCCCCACCAGGAAGATCAGAGTCTCTGCTCCCAAGCATTGTTTGAGAACCATTTCAAATGGTAGGTGCCAATTCTTGATAGTTTGTTTATGCATTTTAGCTACAGGAAATAATGTAATAGTTTGATTGGATCCAAAGTATAGTTAAGTTCATTTTTTAAAAGAGCAATCTTTCTTAAATTATAGACCCACTTAGCATGCTATGTACTTTTTTCTAATTGCAGGCAGTGGTGACTGAGTGAGAGCAAATTGTGAATAGTCATTACACAAACCTGTGTTAGTAATGTACCTACTGTGCTGTTAAAACCGCAGGCTAGGGGCCAAATGAGTAGGATTCTTCTGGGCCTCTGGCACTCAATTTTTCTCCATGTGATGATAACATGCTGCAAATTGTAGAAACAAAAATTTTCTCTTTTTTCCACTCCTCTCAGCTTATACCTAGAAATGGGAATTTTCATGCCAAAACAGTTGTTTGCCAAATGGGCACCCAACCAACAAAAGAAAGATAATTGTGTATTTTTAAACACTAATTCTTTCTTCAATATATTAAGTCAAGGTTGCTTTGTATTGTGTAAATGGTTCGACATAATCCATAATAGATGGGTCTCTGAGGCAAAGCTCCTTGGAAAACACAGGGTGATTCTAGTTGTTGGTTTGTACCTGCTTTATTATTTTGCTGCTGCTTTATTAATAACACAGATCTTAATTAATTTTATCATGCTTAATTTATTGACTGTCTATAGCTTCAAGGTATATGTACAATGGACCAGTAAGATAATTATTGCCTTTTATCAAATTTCAAAATAGATTTTTCCCTTGGTAAAACTTTGTAAAATATTCAAACAATCCAGGAAATGTAAAGGCCCTCTTAAATTCCATCCTCCAGGACAACCGCAATCCACAATTTAGTGCATCTCATCCTAGCATATTAAAATGCACATGTAATCCACATAACATGTTGAGAATATCTTCATCTCTATAACCCTTGGGTAATAAACCAGTTTCTCACAGCTACAACCTATCAGATAAAAGGGGATGGTAGATATCTTCTCAGGAAATAGGAAGATCTGACTCAAGGGGGTGTCCCAACAAGATCAGATGAGGAAGCTGGTCCTTTCTACATGGAAAGTTCTACATGAAAATGACTGAATAATTTTTCCTTGAAAATCTGTTGAACAGATGAATCATTTTTTATTTAATTAACCCTTTATTGTTGGATTTTAGAATGTTCTCAAATTTCATCAGTAAAATTAATGCTATAAGAAACATCTTTATAGCTACATCACGCTGTGGCATGATCTCAGCTCACTGCAACCGCCCACCTCGGCCTCCCAAAGTGCTGGGATTGCAAGCGTGAGCCACCGCGCCCAGCCTCATGCTTGTTAATGACTATATGAAGTAAAACTGTATGAAGTAAACAGAATTGCTAAAAACAGAAGGGTTGGCTGGTAAAAAATTATTGAAAAATATGATACCAGAATATATTTGTAATAATCACCTTAGGATAATTTCCTAGTGATAAATATCCATTTTTTAATTGATATTATCAAGTTACCATCCACACTACCAGTTTAGGGCTTCACCTGCAAAGTATATGTGGCCATTTTCATGTACTCTCATCAGCATTAACACTTTTTAAAAATTGTGAATATTTTGAAAGACACCATCTGAATGCTAGGATGATAGTGGAATTTGGTGTCTTTCCTGGGCAGCTGCAAAGAAATTTTATGATGGCTGGATACCTTGCCACAAATTTCAGCATTTTTTGTTTCTGCCACAGAGCACATTGAATCTGTGAGCAATTCATGCTTGTTTTATTTTTATTTATTTATTTTTGAGACGGAGTTTTGTTCTTGTTGCCCAGGCTGGAGTGCAATGGTGTGGTCTCAGATCCCTGCAACCTCCACCTCCTGGGTTGAAGCAATTCTCCTGCCTCATCCTCCCGAGTAGCTGGGATTACAGGCATGCACCACCACTCCTGGCTAATTTTGTATTTTTCAGTAGAGACGGGGTTTCCCCATGTTGGTCAGGCTGGTCTCGAATTCCCGATCTCAGGTGATCCGCCCAACTTGGCCTCTCAAAGTGCTGGGATTACAGGCGTGAGCCACCACGCCCAGCCTCATGCTTATTAATGACTGTATGAAGTAAACAGGATTGCTAAAAACAGAAGGATTGACCGGTAAAAAATTATTTAAAAATATGATACCAGAACAGAAATTATTGTTTCCAGAATTCAATGTGAATGTCTTAGACAAGAAAGCTAATGTAAAATGTAGTTAGTTGATTTACTACTCAGTGAAGTCAAAGACCTAATGTGGCTATGAGTCTATAATATATTCTCAAAATAAACATGTCAACTTTTATGGCCCTGAGTTGAAAAGGTAAAGCTATGTTGAAGGGCAAGAATAAATCTCACTATGGTTCGAGTGAGTTTATGGTAAATACTATCCTACTGACCTTTATTTTAATGAGACAGCTATTGAATGGCCTTCTGGAGGATAAAGTTAAAGGTCCATTCTGGTTCCACATTCTTTTTTTTTTTTTTTTTTTGAGATGGTGTCTCACTCACTCTGTTACCCAGGCTGGAGTACTGTGGCACAATCTCAACTCACTGCAACCTCCACCTTCTGGGCTCAAGTGATTCTCCCACCTCAGCCTCCCAGGTAGCTGGGACCACAGACATGCACCACGACAGCAACTGATTTTTTGTATTTTTAGTAGAGACAGGGTTTCGCCATGTTGGCCAGGCTGATCTTAAACGCCTAACCTCCAGTAAGCCACCTACCTCTTCCTCCCAAAGTGTTGGGATTACAGGAGTGAGCCACCTTGCCCCATCTGGTTCCACATTCTTGAATCAATAATTCTCTGGGAGAACACTGTTATGATGGGATGAGTTTAGCACACATAGATTGCAAAATAAGGAACTCTGCCTGAGACGAAATTCCATTTCAGAACAAACTGAAAGGAAAAATAATAATGACCTACGGGAATTTCACTTGATAGAAATTGCCTTAGTCCACGTGGGCTACTACAGCAAATACCTTAGACTGGGTAATTTAGAAATATTAAAAGGATGGAGGCAGCAAACCACCTTGCCATGTAAGTACCTATGCAACAAGCCTGCATGATCTGCACATGTACCCCAGCACCTAAAGTACAATAAAAAAAAAAAGAGCTTGAAAAAAATGAAATGTATTTCCAGTAGTTGTGGAGGCTGGAAAATCCAGGATCAAAACAACAAATAGATGTGGTGTTTGGTAAGGGCTTGCCCTGTGCTTGCAAGATGACACCTTGTTGCTGTGTCCTTCAGTGGAGACAAATGCAGTGTCCTCACATGGAATATGAAATGAAAGGCCTAGTAGCTCTTGGAAGCCCCTTTTATAGGGGCATTAACCCCACCGATGAGCACAGAACCCTTATGGCCTAATCACCACACAAGCCCACCTTTTAATATCATCACCTTGGGGATTTGCGTTCTAACATATAAATTTTGGAGGAACATGGACATTCACACTATAGCAGGTATTTATTTAACACCTACTGTCAGGCACTCTGTATAATTCATATCCTTTAATACTTAGAACAACGCTGTAAGGTGGGTATTTACATAATTTCCCACATAAGGAAAGTGAGGTATAGAGATGCTAAGGAATTGTCCAAGGTTCCACAGATAGTAAAAGGAAGAACTGAAATTTGAACTCTGAGCATTGATTCCAAAGCCTTCTGAATTCTGCTCTACAGTGCTCCCTTCCTCATCCGAGACACAGTGCTGGGCTCTAGTGGATACATGAATGAGGACATGGTCCCTGCACTTAATTGACACCTACTCTTTCCCCAATAGGGAAGAGCTTCCCAGTCTATAAATCAGAAAAGTACAGACATGTGCAGTTCTCTGGACTGAATTCAAAAGATGTATTTCTTTCCTGAGTTCAGAGCACCCTTCTGTATATAAATAACCAATATTCAAAGAACTTGTTTTACATTTGAGAGTTTAACATATGTTTCTTGATCAGAATGATTCTTGCATAGCTGTACAGATGTTATGTAACTTTTTTCTTTAGAATCTTTTAATTAGGGCCAGGATGAGGGTAAAATGAGTGAGTTATTCTCCTTAGACACAAAATTTAATTTTGAAAAGGAAAAGAGTCACAACACTCCTCTCTGTAGTAAAAAAATAATGATGGTAAAACTAGGTCTTTGGCAATGTTGTATTCATTACTTCCTAGTAATTAATAGATGTTATTACTTAATCCAATTAATAGATGTTATGAATTTAATTAATACAACAGCCAAGACTTACTGAGCACCTGCTATATGTCAGGATATTTAAGGAACAGATTCTCCCTCAGCTCATGTAGTTCGCTGATAGGAGTCAGGGCCGGGCGCAGTGACTCATGCCTGTAATTCCAGCACTTTGGGAGGCCGAGGCAGGTGAATCACTTAAGGCCAGGAGTTTGAGTTTGAGACCAGCCTGGCCAACATGGTAAAACCCTGTCTCTACTAAAAATACAAAAACTAGCCCAGTATGGTGCTGGGTGCCTGTACTCCCAGCTACTCGGGAGGCTGAGGCAGGAGAATCTCTTGAATCTGGGAGGCAGAGGTTGCAGTGAGCTGAGATCGCCTCACTGCACTCCAGTCTGTGCAACAGAAGAGTGAGGCTCTATCTCAAAAAGAAAAAAAAAAAAAAAGGAAGAAGAGTCAGAAGCGCAGCCCTTCTAACTGTGCAATCATGGCTCATGACTTTGGATTACTGTGGAGGACAGTGATTCTCACAGTGTGATACCAGCCCTGTAGACAGATTGCATCCTCCACTGATTTGCTGAAACACTAAGGCATTTTATCGGTGAATCTGAAGAGCCAGCGTCTCTGAGTAAGGGGATTTGGCAGCTGTGGCTAACTGTAGGCGAATGCTGTCAAGGACTTCTAGTGAAATTAAACTTATGAAAGAAGTGAAAAAATATCATTTAAGATAAAACTATTTCCAACCCACTGGAGCAAATTGATGTACTGAATGATTACATGGCAGAGACTTCCACTCATATGCCCTTTATGCTTGATGAGACAGTGAGAGGATGCCAGCAAGTATCCTCAGTAAGTCAGAGTCCCTTAGCCTGCTGGGGAAGTAGTAAAATTCCACTGGAGGCTCCTGTACCCTGTTGCTAGGTCCATGAACTTAATCAACCACATTTTAGAATTCTCCGGGGAGATCAGTTAGAATGCAACAGCCAGGGGACCCTCTGCTAAATAAACACCTATATCAGATACCCTGAGGTTTTAGGTAAGCCTAATCAAATAGAGATGTTGGTAGAAATGAATAAAAATCAATTTAGTGGCTAGTGTTACACAAACAGACACAAAACATTGCATGTGTTGCCTGGAACAAACTGAACCTATGGTTGCAAATTGAAAACAAAACAAAACAAAAAAGTGAAAAACACAAAAACAAAAAAACAACTGGTCTAGCATTATATGGCTCCTCAATTAGGGTAGGAAAGGTTGGAAAGCCAAAGCCATTGTTAGTAGAAAGGGTCTGATATGGTTTGGATGTTTGTCCCCACCAAATCCCATGTTGAAATGTAATCTCTAGTGTTAAAGCTGGAGGTTGGACCTGGTAGGAGGCATTTGGATCGTGGGAAAGTATTCTTCATGATTGGCTTAGTGTCATCCCCTTGGTGATGAGTGAGTGAATTCTCACAAGACCTAGTTGTTTGAAAGTGTGTGGCAGCTCCCCCGTGACTCTTCCTCTCGCTCCTTCTGGCTGTGTAATGCACTAGCTCTCCTTTGCCTTCTGCCATGACTGTAATATTCCTGAGGCCCTCACCAGAAGCAGATGCTGGCACTGTGCTTTCTGTACTGCCTGCAGATCCAGGAGTCAAGTAAACCTCTTTTCCTTATAAATTACCCAGTCTTAGGTATTTCTTCATAGCAACACAAAAATGGCCTAACGTAGAAATTGGTACCAAAGAGTGGGGTGTTGCTATAAAGATACCCGGTGATGTGGAAACAACTTTGGAACTGGGTAATGGGCAGAGATTGGCAGAGTTTGGAGGTCTTAGAAGAAGACAGGAAGATGAGGAAAAGTTTGGAACTTCTTAGAGACTGGTTAAATGGTTGTGACCAAAATGCTGATAGTGATATGGACATCATCTAGGATGATGAGGTCTCAAATGGAAATGAGGAACTTATTGGGAACTGGAGCAAAGGCCACCCTTGTTACAACTTTGCAAAAAACTTGGCTGTTTTATGTTTATGCCCTAGGGATCTGTGGAAGTTTGAACTTAAGAATGACAACCTAGGGTCTCAGATGGAGGAATTTTTTAAGCAGCAAAGTGTTCAAGAAGTGGTGTGGTTGCTTCTAACAACCTATACTCTGATATGAGAGCAAAGAAATGACCAAAGTTGGAACTTATATTTGCAAGAGAAGCAGAGTGTCAAGGTTTAGAAAATTTACAGCCTGACCATGTGGCAGAGAAAGGAAACGCTTTTTGGGGAGAGGAATCCAAGAGTGCTTCAGAGCAACCCACTTGCTACAGAGATTTCTGCGACTAAAAAGAGCCACATACTAATAGCCAAGACAATAAGAAAAAGTTCTCTAAGGCATTTCTGAGATCTCTGAGGCAGTCCCTCCCATGACACGCCCAGAAGCCTAGAAGGAAAAGAATGGTTTTGGGGGGCCAGGCCCTGGGTCCCTGTTGCCCTGAGCAGCCTCAGGACACTGCTCACTGCATCCCTTCCACTCTAGCTCTAGCCACGGCTCTAAGGGGCCCATGTATAGCTCAGGCTGCTGTTCCAGAGAGTGCAGTCCTTAAGTCTTGGTGGCTTCCACATGATGTTAAGCCTGAATGTGCACAGAGTTCAAGAGTGAAGGAAACTGCCAACCTTCCCTGGCAGAGTCCCCACCAGGCACTTCCTAGTGGAGCTGTGAGAAGGGGCCACTGTCCTCCAGACCCCAGAATGATTGGCAGCTTACACCCTGCATCTGGCAAAGCGATAGGCACTCAACATCAGCCCGTGAGAGCAGCCACAGCGGCTGTACCCTGCAAAGCCATAGGAATGAAGCTGCCTGAGGCCTTGGAAGCCCACCCCTCATATCAGTGTGCTTTGGATGGGGGACATGGAGTCAAAGCAGATTATTTTTGAGCTTTAAGATTTAATGACTACCCTACTGGGTTTTGGACTTGAGGCCTGTAGCCCTTTATTTTGGCTGATTTCTCCCTTTGGGAAAGAAAATGTTTATTCCATGCCTGTACCACCACTGCATCTTGGAATTACATAACTTGCTTTGATCTTGCAGGGTCATAGGTATCAGGAACTTATTTGCAGATGAGACTTGGGATTTGAGACTTGGGACTTTTGAGTTAATGCTAGAATGAGTTAAGGCTTTGGGGGACTATTGATAGGGGATGATTGTATTTTGCGATGTGAGATGAACATGAAATTTGTGGGGCCAGGGGCAGAATGATATGGTTTGAATCTGTGTCCCCACTGAATCTCATGTTGAAATGTAATCCACAGTATTGGAGCTGGAGGTAGGGCCTGGTGGGAGGTATTTGGATCATGGGAGCATATCTTTCATGAACAGCTTAGTGCTATCCCCTTGGTGATGAGTGAGTGAGTTGCAAGATCTGGCTGTTTGAAAGCGTGTGGTGCCTACATCCCTGCTCTCTCCTTCTTACTCCCTCTCGCCACGTGATGTGCTGATTCCCCTTTGTCTTTCCCCATGTGATGCGGTTTGGCTGTGTCTCCATCCAAATCTCATCTTGAATTGTAATCCCCATAATCTCCAGGTATTGAGGGAGGGCCCTGGTGGGAGGTCATTGGAGCATGGGGACAGTTTCCTCCATGCTGTTCTTGTGATAGTGAGTGAGTTCTCACGAGATCTGATGGTTTCATAAGTGTTTGACAATTCCTCCTTCACGCTCGCCCTCTTTCCTGCTGCCTTTTGAAGATGTGCCTTACTTCTCCTTTGCCTTCCACCGAAACTGTAAGTTTCCTGAGGCCTTCCCAGCCATGCAGAACTGTGAGTCAATCAAACCTCTTTCCTCTTCAAATTACCCAGTGTCGGGCAGTTCTTTATGGCAGTGTGAAATGAACTAATACACCACAATTATACATTCCCTGAGATCCTCACCAGGAGCAGATGCTGGCAGCATGCTTGCGATACTGCCTACAAACCCACCATCCAATTAAACCTCTTTTCCTCATGAATTACCTAGTCTCAATTTCTTTATAGCAACACAAAATGGCCTAATATAACATCTAATTTAATTCTTAAATACTTCTTTTTTCAGGGCGGGGGATGTAAGGTAGGATTTTTGTTTTATCACATCACCACTGTTTTTATTTAGATTTTAGCTGTGCTTTTGAGCACCTGAGCTTACACTCAGTCATTTATCTTATTTGCCATTGTTAAATTATACCAAGGCCATTGGGGCCCCTAACTGGGAATGATTTAGGGTAATGAGCAAATAGTTGAGTGGTATTATTTCAGATTCCAGAATGTGCATAGTTTATGAAAAAGTTGATATGACACAGTGCTAAACAGCAGAGAACCTGGGAGCACTGAATAGCATTACTGAGATGAATTTGGTGGAGAGGCTAACTCTGGATAACAGTGCAAAACTCAACTCTTGGATGCTAAGATGTGGGATGTTCTCCAGGCCAACTTACATGGAATACACATTTTAAATTATTTAACTGTTCTGCTCCCTTTGTTTTCTCCTCCTCTTATTTTTACTCCTCATTTTTTCTCCATACTTCTCTGTACCAAATTCATGTTGATTTATTTGTTTCATTTATTTCTATCATAATTTTTCTCATTTTCCATCATTTTGTCAATTTCCCAATCCTATCCTGTTATTCTAATTTGTAGTTTTTTTTTTAAGTATCCCTTTGTAATCTACTGACCTTTGTATTATTTCCAAAGTCAGTACTTTTTAGTACAGAAGGTTCATTCCTTCATCAAACATAAATCAGATTCAGCTCCTGCTGCAAGCCAGATGCTACACTAGCTTAATGAGATGGCAGCTTTCTGTGAGAGTGTTGTCTGCCACTGGGACCAATGTGGGCCTCCTAGGGTTTGTCTGGTTAGGTGTGTGAGGTAGAATGGCTTCTGGACTAGTTTACCTCAGTGCCCCTTAGCCCAGTTGCATGTTCATACTGAATTAAGCACTTCTCATGGTAGGCAGTCAAAAGGAAAAGAGATCTTTTCTGTGGATCCATTGAACCACAAGGAGAAGAGGCTTTTCACCCACTAACTCTCCCCTTACTTGTCTATTTGACTAGCAGGACAATCTTGTAGGGGGGAGATCCCATAAGCGCCGAGGCAGGAGCAAAAAGCCTCAGACTATTTCCATATAAATAATGAAGATGAAAGTAACTAGAAATGAAACTGTAGTAGTTATTCGTCATTCATATGTGATCTTAGTTATTCATAGGTGATCTTAATTCTTTTACTAATGCCTCTCAGGTTGGAAGTGTGAACCTGGGGTGACATTGTGAAATGAATGACACTAAGGGAAGATGCTCTATGCCCTCTGTCACACCCTCATAAGGGCTGCTGGAGGGCGCCTTGGCTGTGCAGCAGCATCAGCACTGGGAAAACGCCCACTGTTTAGCCAGCTGTGGAAGGAGACGTCCAAAATAGCTGACACGTCTCCTTCCCTGAGGAGTTAGGAGAAAACTGTGCTTCTCCAAGCTCTTGCGGTAGGCCTGACGGCTGTCAGGAACCCCACAAACATCTAGGGGCTTAACTGTCTCTATGTAATGCTGTGCTTCAGTGGTCACGTTCCATGTCTACTCTCACGCTCTGCTTCTGCCCCGGTTCCTTTTTTCTTAGAAAGGATAATCAGTAATAGTAATATAAATCTTAATGTTTTTGTTCTTTCTTGGTAAGTATGGAAAAAATGCTGATGCATTATGCTTCTTACCTTACTTTGGGTGCCAGAAATTCCTGAGCCCCTACCTGAAGGACTTGTGATGTACTTGACCCTATCACTGTCACGCCCTATCTACCCCGCCCCCAGTCTCTGACCACGAAGACCACACCCTACCCACCCAGCCCCCAGATTTGCAACTCAATAACAGTGAGAGCGTCCAAGCTTTCAGGGCCACTGCTGGTCTCTGCGATTTGGGAAGCAGTGGAACCCTGGGCCCAAATTCTCTTTTTTTTATTTCCGTGTCTTGTGCCTTTTATTTCTACAATTTTTCGTCTCTGCACCAGCCTGGAGGAGGTCACAGAACCCTGCAGGGCTGGACCCTACACAATCTTGTCTGAACATTCACTTCTCTGAATATGGCTGACCATGGATCATGTACTAATGAATCATGATTCCTTCTTGACCATAAATAAATCACACTGCACCATCCTCCCTCTCTCTACCATAGAGGGAGAGTCAGAAGAGTAGAGTAGGATTTCAGGATAACATCTGGAGAAAATGGTAAGAATGCCACCTACAGCTATTTCAGAATACGACCTGGCTCTAGAATGTTTGCAGTGCTGTCTATTAGGAACAAGTTTACTCTGTCGAGAGAGATAGTTCTCCAAGTCTCTCAATATCCTACAGGTCTTATTGGGTGTTATGCATTGAATTATGTCTCCCAAAACACATATGTTGAAGTCTAACTCCCACTACCTTAGAATGTAATCTTAATTTGGAAATAAGGTTGTTCCAGATGTAATTGGTTAAGATGAGGTTATGGTAGAGTAGAATGGACCCTTAATCCAACAGGGTTGGTATCCTTATAAGAGACATAGAGGCACACAAAGGGAGAATGCCATGTGATGATAAACGCAGAGACTGAAGGGCTGCAGCTACAAGCCAAGGGGCACCAAGGGTTGCTGGTAAACCCCCAGAAGCTAGGAAAACACAAGAAGAAACTCTACCCTACAGTTTTCAGAGGGCACACGGCCCTGTCAACACCTTGATTTTGGACTTTTAGCCTCTAAAACTGTGAGACAATAAATTTCTGTGACTTTAGCCTTCCAATTTGTGGCAGCCCTGGGAAACGAATACGCTGTATGTGCCCAGAATACAAGGCTCAGACTGCTCTCCATCCTGGCCGTTTCTCAGGGTGTGCTTTCAGGCCCTGTGGGAGGAGGTAATATCTCCATCTTGAACAATGAGCAACGTTGCTTGTTGTTTGCTGCAAAACTGGTGAATTTGCCAAACTCTGCACTCCTCAGCAGCAGTGGAAACCCACCGAGTGTGCAGCATCCATCTGGACCATATTGTGTCACCCTTAGGGGACACCCACTGACACTCATGCTGTTTGCTGAGCCATGAATCTTGTGTCTTTTGCTACCATCCATAAAATAGTTAATGAGCTAACCTATTAGCTTGGAAATAAGGTGCAAACAAATCCCAGGCCCAACTGATTCCTGAAGGAGCTATCACCCATTGCCCCCTCCCAAGGTTCTTACATTGAAGGATATAATACAGAGACCTTGTCTTCAAAGAGCTAGGAGTTTAGTTGGAGACAGGATATCCATATGACAAATTAAAAAGCCAACAAGACAGATGTTAGATGCTACAAAGTAGTGTTTGATGAATTATTACATTATTTAAAGTCTAAAGTACTAGTTAGGATGTACCATAAAGGTTTTGAGTGAGAAAGAAGAGAGTGTCATGGGGTGGGGTGCAAAAGCAGGTAGGAGAGCTATAGGTAGGGTGTGGAAAGTGGTTAGGATTTGAATTGCAATATGTGTTGGGGTCATGACATTCAGGGAGAGGGCTGTTATTATCAGCTTCCTCTATGGTTCTAGGGCATTTGTTCACATTTCTATTATAATATTTTTTATGTAATATTATGATCAGTCATTTGCATCTCTGCCCCCTCCAATGAGAGCTTTTTAAGAGCAGTGATATGTTTTATTCAGTTTTTAGAAAAATTTGATATTTCATATAGTAGGCATGAAATAAATATTGAGTTAACAGATAGACGGGTGAATAAATGGAGGAATGAAGATGGAAAATGCATGATGTGACAGAACAGGGTTAGTATATGTGACAGGAGTACACAGTTAGAAAGGCAGCCTGGTGCCATGCTGAGGAAACCTTGAATGCCAGGCTAGAGAAACTGAACAAAAGGGCTGCCATTTGTTAAAGTTGGAAGTGACATTAAGTGTCACTTTAGGAAGATTTATGAGCAGTGATGTACTCACGGGTCAGAGTGTCACGGATGGGCCTAAGGAAAAGCAGTTAAGGGGATATTACAATAGCCCAGATCTGAGATGCCACACTATAATTTCACTTTCAAAAAAGATCCATGTGATGTGACCCAAAAGATTAGAATCACGCTCCCTGCAAGTCATCAGGGAAAGGAAGCCAGGATCACTGTCATACAAGCCTATTACAGGACACTGAGGATAATAATGTTAAGTGGCTGCCTGACTTCCCAGCATCCTGTGCAACCTTGACATTCCTCAGGATTTACTCCCCCTCTGCAGATAATTTAGTGGAGAGTGGTGATCAGATGGCAACTTTGCACACAGCCACTTATCATAACAGGGAGAAGTGGGTCCTAAGTAGCAGAAAGACATTTATCAGTTTCTGAAGAGCTGACCTCTCCTCTGGTTAGGCAAAGATGAAAGTGTCACCTCTGCTGCTAAGTGCCTTCTACGCCAGGAGTGCAGAATCTTGTTCACAATTAGATGGATGATTTGGTCCTACATCCTGTCTCCACAATGTGCTAGTGTCAGCACAGGAGTGGAAGGCTGAAACATCTAAAGTGTTTTCTCGTGTTGAATTCATGTATTGATTATGTGCTTGCCCCCAAGAATCACTGCTAAACGCAATAGGGAAATATTTCTCCTTTGATCTAGATCTCTGTACACTATCTGCTTGGAAGGCCAGCTTTCAGACACCTACCTTACTTCCCTTCTTCTTGCTCCTGGGAAGAAATAGAAATATCTCCCCCGTCTTCTAAGCTGCTTATGATAGAAAACATCAACATGCACCTGGCCATTGCGATTGTCTTTGGTCATATGCTCTGGGATTGAAGGGACTCGTGCCAGAACTTCCATACCAGTAAAAATAACAAGGAGATCCATACATACTTGTTCACCAAGCTTGTTGCAAGCTTGCTTATCTTACATCCCAGCTTTCTTTGCCATCATCACTCAAAACCAGTGACTTATCTAGTGTATTTGACTCTCAGAGATGATCATTTTCCCCTCAACATTTTATTAACAAAAATTTCAAACAAGCAGTTGAAATAACTTTATAGTGTAAATGCATATACCCACACCTAGATTCTACCATTAACATTTTGCTGTATTTGCTTTATCATATATCTGCTCACTTAGAGAGATCATTTCTTTCTTCTGTATCACTTGGTCAAGATTTATTTCAAGGCCTGAAGACATTCAGACTAATCAAAGTGGTACTCTAGTAACTTATTATAATATGCAAATAACATAAATTTTTGAAAAAATGTTGACACAATTCTTAAACAAGGATGCCCTTTGATTTTCAAAAGTGATGGCTATTTAACAAGATGTAAGATGACAATACAACATCAAATAAGTTTCACACACCTAAGGAGAACTTAATTAGCAGCTAGCTATTCAGACAAAACAAACAAAAATATTTTTACAATTTCCATGTTTGTTTTAAACTTTGCTTCAAAAAAACCACTAATAAATGAATATTGGATTTCTTTCAAGTATAGGATTTCTAACATTTACTATTATGTTTTCTAAATATTTCTATAAAATATAAGAAAGCCACAAACTGTGTTGTTTGCCATAAATACATATGCCGAAAAGTAAAACTCAATCCAACTGAATTTACATATGCTTCTCTCTTCCCCAACAACTTTATATGCTTTTCTATATAATTTATAAATATTTTAATTAAAATCAGCTCTAATTCATCTTTGCAGATTACAGGAAACTGATGCATAATGAGTTATCTTTAAAAATAGCTTTTGCATACTTCTACTCCAACCCCAACCCCCATTTACCACCAAATCTGTTGCTAAAGTGAACAATGATGCAAGGTGTTATTTGAGGGACCCCAAAACAACCTGTAATCTTAATTTCCTAAATATCCAAGGATTTCAACTTTCTTCCAGCATAAACCAAAAGACTCAAATGGCCAAAAATCATACGGTTATTAGGAGGAAAAATCCAGATTATGAAAATTATTTAAGTAAAATTTATGCCTTTCCCTGAAGCTACACGCACTCTTTAGACAAGCATCAAATTACATTGTGCTTGTGCAGCCACAGCAATTTAGATTTGCTCTAGAACACCTACTTGCATTAAAAATAAATAGCTTTCTAATTATTTTATAGTTTAACTGGCTTTTCAATAGCTTTGCTAAAGGCAAACATTTTTTGGTCTTTAAGAAACTGGTATATATAAATGAATGGCTACACGTTCATTTAAATCTCAAGGAAAAGTAAAGATGAAGTTTGCTGTTTTGTTTTTTTCTATAAAATGCATTACCTACATATGTTTAATCACTGTTCTATACTGAAAGAATGGAATGGTATGGACAGATGCAATCTCTTTTAAGTACACAGTTACAGGATATTCTAAATAGAATAAACTGACATTGACAATCATTTAAAGGAAGAAAACCAAAGTAAAAAAAAAAAATGTTGCAGGACAGAAATATCTACTGTTAAGAAAAAAGTGTTATCTAACACAAAAATGAGACCTACAAATTCAAAAAACCCTTATCTGCTGTCTTAAAATACAAACACAAAAAACGTGATAGGCAGAGGGTGTCTAGTCCACAAATTGAGGCAGTGCCGTACAAAAATGAAGATGGTGGCCGGGTGCGGTGGCTCACGCCTGTAATCCTAGCACTTTGGGAGGCCGAGGTGAGCAGATCACAAGGTCAGGAGTTCGAGACCAGCCTGACTAACATGGTGAAACCCCATCTCTACTAAAAATACAAAAATTAGCTGGGCATGGTGGTACACGCCTGTAATCCCAGCTACTCAGGAGGCTAAGGCAGGAGAACTGCCTGAACCTGGGAGGCGGAGGTTGCAGTGAGCCAAGATTGTGCCACTGCACTCCAGCCTGGGCGACAGAGTGCGACTTCGTCTAAAAAAAAAAAGGAAGATGGTACAATAATGTGACCTCTTAAAGGAAATGACTAAAATAAGATTTCCCAAGTGTCCTCATGTTTATGACAATATATTAATGAACAAAATATCAAAAAGTACAAAATCTGGATTTTTCCTTTTAGGATTATAATAAACTATCAAACTTGTGTTTAGTGCATTTACCTTTATAAGCCCCATCTGTTTAGCAGTAAATCTATCTGAGTACATATATGCTCATATTTCACCATTAGAATTATACTTCTAATGTCAAACTAGTGACTTGCCTTTTTACCCATACTTGTATACATTTCATTTCCATGATAAGACAAATATCTTTCTAGTGATGCATTTGAATTGATATATTACATAAAAAAGAATACTGATTTTTAAATGAATCGCTTTTGTACTATGTCACGATGGGTTTAATTTAACAGCTGAAACATAAAATGGCAACTACAGTGCACTGTTTAAACTAATTCATAGCCGTAGAGAAATGTTTCATTTTTAAAATACAACCAAGATGAGATTGCACAGTTATGAGCAGTTATGTTTTCACTAGAAAACAGTGAATGAATAAATAAGATGATTTTTTTCGTCAGTGGCCATTTATCATTTTGGTTTTAGGAACCTGAAAGAAATTGTCTTCTCTGAGTTTCAAATATTCTGGGAATTGAATCATTTCTTAGTTTTCTCAATATCACCTTGGATTGCTGAAACAAGTGACGACGAAGAATCCAAGAAGTTCTTCTCTGATTAGTCATTTCCTTTATGAGGTAGCCAACGATAGGCACATTGAGAACTTCCCCATGGAAGTCCTAGTTCATTGCAGCCTCAATTCTGTGCCCATGAGATCCCACTACCTCACCTCCCAAAGAGTAGCTAGAATTAATGGTGTACCACCACACCTGGCTTTTTTTTCTTTTTTTTTTTTGTACAAACAGGATCTTGCTAGATTGCCCATGCTGGTCTCGAACTCCTGGCTTCAAGTGACCCTCCTGCCTGGTCCTTTCAAAGTGCTGGGATTACTGGTGTGGGCCACTGTGCCCAGCCAGAAGTCCTCTTTAAAAGCATGCATGGTAGGAGTTTCTGTGAATTTTCTTTGGTATTTTTGCAGTATGGATTCCACCCTATGTTCACCACCATCTTATGGACATTACTGCTCCCAAACTGGCCCAACCATGAAAAATGCAGTGGCTACACCAGTTGGAAGGTTATCTACCATTCGTTCTAGGTAGTTAGCTGTGGGGATGCCCAGGTACTTGGAGCAGTGGCTCAGGCTCTGCACCACTTGACTCCTGCAGAAGTACAGCAGGTGCCTCTGATGCCATGCACTCAGGGCATGGGCTGCGGTTTGACCTCCATGCATCTGGAAGAGCTGCAGTCGAGGCAGTGCCTGGATCCCCTGGACTAATCTGGGGATGTGGGCATGAGTTCCGCCGGTCGATGGGCTCACCAGGGACCAGGTGGTGCCAGCGACACCCTGCGGTGGATCCTTCACACTGTCGACCCTACAGAAGCTTCCCAGCTACTCAGGGGCTGCTTCTCCCTAGAGTGGATCATTTCTTAACAATCTCTTCCCCTATATAGTACAATTTTTTTTCAGTAAGAATTATGAAATGAAACTAATAATAATATCGATAAGAAAAATTTTAGTCAACTTTGTATATATAATTATGCTAGCAAAAATAAAATTAGCAAAATATATATTGCATACAGAATATTACATACAAAAATAGGACAGCTTGCAGTTCATACTTTGTGTAACTGTATTAAATTTTAGGTATAAATTAACTCAGTGGTCACGTAGAAGGACAAGTGAAATAACTGAAGTTCTGTTGCTTGGTCTTCACAATCACTGTGCTATTATTGCTTGCTTCAAATCTTCCCTTTAAATGCAGGAATATGTAATTCCACAGGGATTATACCAAAGAACTTATACCAAATATATCTATATACACATATATTTTAGGGAGAAGTATTTTGTCACTGACATTATTTAGAACTGCTGGCATGGTGATAGTGAAAAAGCAGCCTTCGGTTGGTTTTATGATTGCTTTTAAATTCTGCACATTTAGCAGAGCCTCCTGTTATTTGCCGCTACTTTTCACACTTGGTGGTGTAAAAGGGAAACAAGGATTGGGGGACACTAGTCAAAGGCTGTAAAGACAGATTTTTTCAGCACTGTTGCAACAGGAGAAAGCGAATTTGATACAGAGCTGCGCTGTTTCAAATACAGCAAAGAAAGCCGGGGATTAGTAGCCAATGAGCAGAGTGAGGCGGTCCATGGATGGAAAATGACTAAGGGGAAACATCAAGGGTAGGGGCATTCTTGCTAAACTGACCAATCAGGATTCTTGTTACAGGCAGCCAAGGACTTCCACATCAAGGGTAGGGGATAAAAAACTTGATTAGTTATCAGGGGTATTTCAAGGCCTCTCTTGAATCAAAAAGAAAAAAGAAAAACCAAGGGTGATCAGATATCAAGGGGGTGGGAATTCCTGCTAAACTGACCAGATAGGCCAAAGATAGGGCCCAAGGACAAGGTCTAGTTGAAAGGAGAGCTCAGAGGAACCTGAGCTCTCTTTGGTCAGGAAAAGAGTCTTTGTCAATGGCCATTGCTAAGTATATATTTTTTACTTATATTGGTGGAATATGAGTTAGTTCTAGAAATAAGTAGAGAAATAATACAGGAAAGATGAGACATTAAAAGTAATATTATAAAGTCTAAACTATTATTAGCAATTTCATCAGTGTGAATAATAAATAACAAAACCTAGGAGGCAAATTTATGCAGCATGACTTCATTTCTTTTCTTTTCTTTTTTTTTTTTTTTATCAGTCTGTCTCATTTTCCCCAAGTTAGATCAAATTTCAGGTATGAGGCAACTTAACTAATCTTTCACCACTTTCAGCAGGGGGTTTCTCGCTTGTCATATGCATAGCCCCTGAACAATGCTGAAGTTTGTGTCTGGATCAGCAGAACAGTGGTTTCTCCTTTAAAGCGTGACAGATCAGCTTTCTGTTGATACCCAGTGCCACAGGGTGATGAAGTTCCAGCAATCCCTGCCTTTTCCTCCCAGTCTGCTAAGAAAAATTCTGACCCTGCTTCTCAGGATTATTCTTTCCATGGTGGATCTAATTCAGATTGACATTAGGAAAAAAGGGGGAGATGGAAACAGGGGCTTCACAGCGGAAAGGGCTGCAGGTTTACTGAGGACTGACTGCAAGAAGTAGGGGAAGATAAATGGAAAAAAAGTCCCCTTGGATATGGGTTCTCAGTGAGCATGGCTGGAGAGTTGGGAGCAGGACTGAAGAGTGAGTCTTCTGGAGCAGGCAGGAGATTCCAAGCAAGAGAAATCAGGTGTGAGGACTTCTCAGATGTGGTGCTGAGGGTTGTCAATTAGAACTCTACATATCCTTTAGGAGATGCAAGTACAAATTATAATGACTTTTAAATGTTTCTGGATCGTGGGATTGTGTTTCTTGTAAGAAAACCTTGCCTTGAGGCTGGCTGTACTCTGAAGGGCCTGAATCCTATTGAAGTTACACTGCGAAACCTTGAGTTTGGGGTGCAAAGCTGAGTGTTAGGTCCCTTTAACATTTACAATATAGCAATGAGGCGGCTTCAGTTTCTGAACTGAACCCGCTGGAGGTAAATTGATTCCACTCCTCTGAAAGCTAGCTTGAATGCGGTGACGGTTCTCTCAGTTCTTCTCAAGACAGCATATAAGGGGTGAAAACTGCCTGGGTGATCACACAAAACACCTAATAATGGACAAAGAAAACAGCAATGTTTTAGCCGCACCTGCTGACCTGAAAGTAAGTACAGGGTGAGAAACTTTCTCTCTTACTTGAATGCCATTTATTGTTGACCTTGTTAGTAAAATGAGATTATATGACCTTATAAAAATAAACAATAATAAAATATTTTATCTTCTTATGTTACTTAATGGGTTTTACAAGTGTGAGCTTAATATAAAGTGCTGTTCTTGACAATTGATTTGTAGCTATTTTTCTAAAACTCAAGGGAAATTGTAGTGATCGCTACACAAATTCCACTTTAAAATTTAATCAGTGCTAACTGAGACTGCCTATAATGTGTTTCTGCACTTAAAGCTCCAACCTTGGCCTTGTCAGTTCAACATGTACTGGCATTTCTGCGTGTTTCTTTCTTTTACTTCTTTTGGGGGAGTGCTTGAAAGTAGCTTGACACCATCATCAACTCATTCTACAATGGAAAGTTTCTCTCTTTAGAAACCCCATCCTCATTCCTGCAGGACACTACATTAAATGATGTCTGGTCTAGTTCAGTTTCACCGGAAAGGATACAAGCGACATTTCACTCCAGGGGTTGACAAGGTGTTTGGCAAAAAGAATGAAGGAGCCATGAATAATTCAGAGTGTTCATGGCCACATATTATTTCATTAATTGGCAGGATTAAAGACTGGAAGGCATGCATTTTGAAGAGAAGAGTGAGGGAAAGGAAAAAGAGAAGGAGAGAACTCTTAAGGACAGTGCAAAAGGGAGATGGTTTCTTTGGAATTGGCATTCCATATTGTTGCCTTTAAGAGAATGTGTGGTTAAAAGCTATTTCATCTCCGGAGTTTAGTTACCCTGACATGTATAAATCTCTCCTTAAAAGAAGCTAAACTCTTGAATACATTATTAAAGAATTCCCAGTATCAAATAGCAGAGGGTAGATAAGAAAATAAAAGAGGAGGAAGGGACACAGTTAAATAATGTATTTTTCACTCTTGCACATAACACTATGCACATCAATACACTTCAACCAACAATTTTCTAATCGAATGAGTCTTCTATTTCATTCTTTGATTTACTTTTAAATAATTCTTTCATTTATAATTGAGAAACTGAGCCACTAATTAGATCAGTGACTGGCAATGGCAAAACAAACATATTTAACTCCTATCCTACAACCCTAAGCAAATTATCATATCACTTTTACTTTTTTTCCTACCACAGTCATGAAGCTGTAACTAAGAAATCAATTCATTTCTGTGGGGAATTCACTTATCTTCTTATTTTCAATCCTACATCCGCCCAGAAATAATAGATTGTGAGAGAAAAACACTGTAATACAAATATGTGAAACGCACATACACAAAAAGGACTGTGGTCAGGCATGGTTGCTCAAGCCTGTAATTCCAGCATTTTGGGAGGCCGAAGCGGGCAGATCACCTGAGGTCAAGAGTTCAAGACTAGCCTGACCAACATGGCGAAACCCCGTCTTTACTACAAATCCAGGATTATCCGGGTGTGGTGGCAGGTGCCCGTAATCCCAGCTACTCGGGAGGCTGAGGCAGGAGAATTGCTGGAACACAGGAAGCAGAGGTTGCAGTGAGCCATTGCACTCCAGCCTGGGCAACAAGAGTGAAACTCTGTCTCAAAAAAAAAAAAAAGAAAAGACTGTGTACATACATGAATCCCCCCACATAGAATCTTAACCTTAATCTCATAGCTGTCAAATCCTCTAGTCTACTTTACCCTGTGAAATTCAGGCCTCTCCTCCACAGCATCTCTTCAACAGAGTTGGAGAGTTGAGGAAAGAACCTAGAAACCATTTCACTAGGGCTCGTATATAGTAATGTCTAGTTTATCTGGTCTTCATTTTGTGACTTGGTTTTGTGACTATTATACTTAATGATTTGATATACTTACATAAATAAGAATGCTTAGTTATATTTAGGCCTTTTAGCACCAACATCTCCTAACTGGGTAGTTTCATTTCAGCTTTAGACTACTTCTACTTGGTAATATATCTTTTTTTTTTTTTTGGAAGATATCCAATATCTCAATCCAAGTGGTCAGTGCCCAAAAGAAGCTGCCAGGAAGACAACCACCGCAAAAACCCATTGGCAAAGCCAAACCCAAGAAGCAATCCAAGAAAAAAGTTCCCTTTTGGAATGTACAAAATAAAATCATTCTCTTCACAGTATTTTTATTCATCCTAGCAGTCATAGCCTGGACACTTCTGTGGCTCTATATCAGTAAGTTAAAAATCTGTGTTTCTTTGGGGTCAGGGCTTATGGTGTGAATCTAGCATTAGCAATGCAGGCCTAATCTGCCATAGGTGTTTCTGATGGGATTTTCCTCTCGTCAAGATGGATGCACCATTTCCAAAACTGGTGTTGATGGTTTTTTGTTATTTTGTTTTGAGACGGGGTCTTGCTGTGTCGCCCAGGCTGCAATGGAGTGACACAATCACAGCTCTCCACAACCTTGAACTCCTGGGCTCAAGCAATCCTGCTGCCTCAGCCTCCTGAGTAGCTGAGACCACAGGGACATGCCACCACACCTGGGCTAATTTTTAAAATTTGTTGTAGAGACAGAGGTCTCACCATGATGCCCAGGCTGGTCTCAAACTCCTGTACTCAAGCAATCCTCCCACGTTGGCCTTCCAAAGTGCTAGGATTACAGGCGTGAACCATGGTGCCCAGCCCGGTGTTGATGTTTTAAGGAGACATAAACCAGAACTGTCTTTCTCATTTCTTTTTTTACCAACACCACTCTTCCCGTAGGAGAGCCAAAGGAGGAGACTGGGGATAGAACGGGAAGAGCTGAGAGTGATGCTCAGGAGATTTTGACTGGTTCAGAAATGCAGTGCATTTGTAGCTTTAAAAAAATTAATGGAATGCTAAGCTGTTTCATTTCCTCATTCCACCCACCACTTGTTTCTAGGCAACCTTGAATTTCCAGCTTCCTGAGCTCCATTTTGCACATGTATCTTTCTCTCCTCTGTTATTACGTGTTTGTTGATCTGACTGATCCATTTGGATGGGTGTCATAACTAAGCCCTTTCCTGTAGAGTTCTTACTTATGCAACACGTAAGAATAGCCTTTGTTGACTTGTATAAGAGTTGCCATCCTATACATATTAATATATTTGACATAAAATACATGCACCATGACATAAGGTGAAATATGTAGTTATTCTGTGCCCCAGATTTCTGGCACAGGGCTTCTAGCACTCTGTAACTTCCTGAATGATAGGAGAGATAGGAGCATCTTTTGTTTTATATACATACATTTTGTTATAATAGGTGATCTTAGTCCCCAGTTCCTAACACAGAGCTTCTAAGAATGTCTTTTTATATGTTAGTGATTGGTGGCTGAAAGCCCCTAGGTAACCAGAGAAACAAACCACAGGCTTAGAGAATTGTAACTTTCAGGAGAGACTGAAGATTGAGCACAATCACAAATGGCTAATGATTTCAAATTGACCTCCATAAAAACCCTAAATGACAGGGTTTGAGGAGCTTCCAGGTTGGTGACCATATCCAGTTGCTGGGAGGGTGGCATGCTCCAACTCCTCAGGGACAAAAGCTCCTGCTCTAGAGACCCTTCTAGACCTCGCCCTAGGTACTTCTTCATCTGGCTGCTCATTTGTATCCTTTATAATAAAGAAGTAATAGTAAGTAAAGTGTTTATCTGAGTTCTGAGAGTCTAGAGCAAATTATGAAACCTGAGGGCTATATGAGAACAGCCAATCTGTAGCCAATTTGGACAGCAGTGTGGGTAGCCTGGGGACCTGATAACATCTGCGGTGGAAAGCGGTCTCATGAGAATGAGCCTTTAACCTTTGGGGTCTGACACAAACTCTTGGTAGCTGGTGTCAGAATTGAATCATTGGACATCCAGTTGGTGTCTGCAAATAATTGGAGAATTGCTTGGTGTGGGAACCCCCGGTCCCTGCTACATTTGGTGACAGAAGTGTTACGAGTAGAGAAACAGTTTTCCTAGGTATACTTTCAGAGATACAAAAATCTGATTGGAAAGGAAGATTTGTAGGCAAAGAATGAACGAATATTGTCTTGAACAGTTCAGGTCACTTATATGCATACAAATTGATAACCTATGATTTTCTTGACAGAATGTAGGGCATCAGACACACCACAATGCATCTCCTACCTTCAGAAAGCTCATGGATTTTCTTTATTTTCTTTTTCTATTTCTTTATTTTTGAGACAGAGTCCAGCTCTGTCACCAGGCTGGAATGCAGTGGTGTGATCTCGGCTCACTGTAACCTCTGCCTTCTGGGTTCAAGCGATTCTCCTGCTTCAGTCTTCTGAGTAGCTGGGACTAAAGGTGCATGCCACGATGCCCAGCTAATTTTTGTATATTTAGTATAGATGGGGCTTCACCGTGTTGGCCAAGATGGTCTCAATCTCTTGACATCGTGATCTGCCTGCCTCGGCCTCCCAAAATGCTGGGATTACAGGTGTCAGCCACCACACCCAGGCCACAGATGCATTTTCTATTTTAAAAAAGTTCACAGTTCAGTGCTGGAGAGAGGTGTGAATTGAATTTTTTGCTTAAAGTATTATCTTGTGATCACAGAAGAGAGATATCCAAATTGCCCAGGGATGGCGTCCAGAGAAGGCTTCATGAACTGGTTCCTGAACATTCATTTGACACATCTTGAGACTGCCCATTATGTGTCGGGTCCTGTAGTAGCATGGGAGCAGAGTGGTGAGGAAGATACAATCTCTGTCCTTGAGGAGACTGCTGGGGAAGTCAAGTCAATGGGCCATTAAGACAAACACACACAACCCCAACCCAGAACAAAGCAACTTATTTGCCGTCATTTCTCTGCTGTTCCCCAGCTGACACATTTGCACTGTTCTAACATTTTTATATAAAGTTTTAGAACATCCTTGTGCAGATGTAGTTTGTTGCCTGTGTAAAAATCAGAGAAGGCCACTTCATGGAAACTGATCAGTACAAGCAAAGGGAGACTGGCATGGACAAGTAAGAATTTTTCAATAGAAAACTGATAGTTTTGATACATGAATTTTTCAAAAGAAAACTGGTTAGTTTTGATCATGAAAGGCACAGAGGGCGGCCTTGAGAAAGGAGGCAGACAGGTAAACAGGGAGACTGCGAAGGGGGTTGTACAGGCCGAGCTGAAGCGTTAGGTAAACGGAGTCTGATTTAATGCTAAATTGATCTCCTTTGCATGGTTGCTGTTCTGACTCTAGAGTACTTACTGATATGAGACGGATGTGTGAGCTTCTGGAAAGAAATATGAAGCACTTCCCTGGGAAAAAAACAAAAAAATGAAAAGCAACGGTAACTGTTGTATATGGTAGGCCTAGAGGCAAGGTGGCCAGTTCAAGTTCACATTACCTGAAAAAACAAATTGAGGACAGGAGTTCAAGCCTCCTGCCCCTTACCCTGAGCTCCCTGCTCCCCTTCCCAGCCTCCCTACACTTCCTGGGGCTAAAGCGACCTTGGACGGATCTTATAAGGGAAGCTGTTTCCTATCACTCACAGATGTTGCAACTTCTTTTTAATTTAGCCATCATTTATCTAGCATTTCCATGTGCTGGGCCTTGTGCTAAGAGGGAATATTCTCTCTCTCTCTTTCTCACTCTTTCTTTCTTTCTCTCGCTCCCCCTCTACCCACTTTGTCCCTCCCTTCCTTTCCTCAAGTGTTTATTGAACTTCAAAGCTAAGCCAGGCACTGCCTACCAGAGAGGCTGAGGAATCAAAATAAATTACTATTTATTCCTTCAGAGAACCCATAAAGGAGACAGACAGGGAGAAATTATGATAAAGTGGGGTATATATAGGCCACAAAAAAGTAACACATAAAGGCCATGAGATCCTTTTAATCTTGCTCGTATTTGCCAGAGCAGATCGAAGAAATATTCTGAGATATGATTATTTGCTGCGGATGAAATGGATATTGTTCACTACATTTAAAACTTCACAGGCTCTGAACCAGTTAGATGTGTAGCTGCCTAAAATAAAATTATTTTAGGAGCCTCATACTGACATGGCTCAGACAATTCCTTACTGCCACACAGACGGGAAAGCCTCCCAATCACGTTCTCTCCTATTTTACAGGTAAGACAGAAAGCAAAGACGCTTTTTACTTTGCTGGGATGTTTCGCATCACCAACATTGAATTTATTCCAGAATACCGACAAAAGGAGTCCAGGGAATTTCTTTCTGTGGCACGGACTGTGCAGCAAGTGGTGAGACGAGGGGGGCAGAAGGGGTTAGAGTAGTGGGTTTGGGGGGCAGTGAGGGATGAAGCTGGAGGGGACCACAGGTGTCACAGGTGAGCAGGGTTTAGGGCAGTAGAGGGCAGGGGAAGCTGTCAGAGGAAAACATGAAATTTAGCACATCTTGGCTATAAGATAGAATTTCTCTCTCTCCTCTCACGCTCCAATGTAAAAAAAAAAGGCTCTCTCAGCTTCAGTTTTTCTCATCCATAAAATAAAGGAATTAGAATCAGATGACCTTTAAAATACCTTCCAGTTCTAAAGTTACATGCATACCAATTAATTCCATTATTGTACACATTTATTTCAACCTTGATGCACTGGCAATCTCTTCATGGTAAAAAAAAAATAATAATAACTTTCTCATTATAGAACTAATAAAAATTTATTATAAAAATTAGCAAAATTCAGATGATTGTGTTTTCAAAACTAATATCTTCTTTCATGTTATCACCAGGGATAAAGCTCCTTTTTATTCTGGAATACACAAACATCAAATAGTGCAATATTGGGATATGATATTCAGTTTTATAAACTAGTATTTTCTCTTAACATGCTATTGCATGCTTCTATGCAAGTAAATCTTCCTTTAAAAATATAAGTTACAATGGCCTCAAAGTTAGCAAATCCCTATTTATTGGATGTTTAGGCTGTTTCCAATTTTTGCCATAGATAATGTGACGGTGAAACTGCCTCATTATTTGTGAGCATCTCCGATTACTCTCTTGGGTGGTTTCCTAAAAGTATAATTACTTGGCCAAATAGAAAAGTATCTATTCATGGCTCTTGGCACCCATCACCAACTAGAAGGTTGCTGTCAATTTGTATTTCTACAGTACTGGAGGGGGTTGTCATAGTGATGAGCTTGACACGATGACTGGCTGTGCAGAATGACGAAAGGTAGTGAGAGGGAAAATCAAAGACGATAGTGCTCAGAGTAGCTTTTGCTTATTGAATGCTTGCTATATACTGTGGTGCAAACATCATAAAGTGTACGTACACAGATGTGGCTGGAACAGCCTACTACACACCCAGGCTAGATGGTATAGACTACTGCTCCTAAGCCACAAACCTGGACAGGCATGTCATTGTACTGAACAGTACAGGCGATTGTGACACAAATCACTAGACAATAGGAGTTGCTCAGCTCCATCATAATCTTATGGGACTACTGTCATATATGCGGTCTTTCATTGACCAAAATGTCATGTGGCATATAACTGTATACCAATTATTTACCAATTACTTCTCAAATTATCCCAAAGAGGTGGGTGTTTTGATTACTGCTTTATAGGTGAAAAAGAAAAAGGAAACAGCAACAACGAAGGCTAAACAGGTTTAGGCATCATGTTCTGTGTTGCACAGTGAATTTCAGCTCTGCAGCTCATGATGTTTCCACTACACTTTGTAATTTCTAAGGGTTAAAAAAAATTATTTTTTTAATCATGGGCAATTATGTAGGTGGTTTTCAAATTATGTAGGAAGGAGAATACCAGAGAAGATGACTTGGGAGAAGAGAGTGAGTTTAGTTTTTAAAAATGCTGGGTGAGGGCCAAGAAGGTAAATCGATTGAAATAGAGCTCTCCTTTGAGATCACATGATGAAGTTTTAAAAGGGCTAGGGCCTTTCCCTAGGGGTTTGTTCTGCAGGGGGCTGGTAGACTTGGCTGTGGGTACTACTCGCCCCCTAGTGGCCAATATGGGAATGTGTCCTTAAGAATATAGTCAACGATGGTGCGCTGATAGAAAAGACGTTGGGTCAGATACTGCACTATGAAAATGTGCTTAAATGAGTTTGATTTGTTAACCGTGGAGAAAATTAACGTTTGGAATGGGAAGAATGCAGAAGTTAGGCTTGAGTTTAAAGAGAGCAATAAATGATTGAGGGTCACGGATTCTTCATAGATAGCAGAATAAAAGTCACCCAAGATTTTTGCGGGAAGTAAGAATTAATTTGAATTCAAGAAATAATGTCTGGTGTGGGATGAGGGGCCTTTATTTTGAGGATCACACTTCTCCGTGTTGACTGTCAGAGCTTGGGCCTGCAACACTTAAGATACTGTAAAAGGAAGCCAAGTATGAAATACTTCAGGTACCTCAACTATTCTTTTTCAGATAAACCTGGTTTATACAACATCTGCCTTCTCCCGATTTTATGAGCAGTCTGTTGTTGCAGATGTCAGGTAATGCATGTCCCTTATTTTGGGTTTTCCACGTTCATTGCTTTAAATTCCATTCAAAGCTATGAAAAGACTGAGATTCCACCATTCCCAAGTAGCTTCTTGGGGTGTCTGGGATTCATGCTGCATTAGCACAACTAGTGACCCAACTCACTGCCCAGCTTTCATGCTGTGATTTTGCTCTTTATCTACCAAATCCCTACCTTCTCCCCACAGCTAGAATCCCGGACCCCTATAGCAGCGCTGCTATGCAAAATGGCCATAAATTTGTCTATCTTATTGAGTTGAGGGTGGAGGCAAAACTAAAGCACAGACCATTATTTCTTAATGTTCAGTAAAAAAACTGGTCACTAGCGATCTTCTGAGAAAAAAGGGGTTTTGTGGTCAAATAATTTTTAGAAAAGATTGTACACCATATATTATATCCCACCCCACCCACTCCCAATATATCTGCAGAGATTCACAATCCACTTTGACATATAAAACCTCTGAGAAGTCTTGGAGTAAAGCAACTCGATTAGTTTCATTAACCTTCCATTTCCCTGGTCATTTACTGCAGAATACCATCTTCTGTTCCTTTCATAAAACATGGCAGTATTTATGCCATTAGGAGCTCAGGCTCTGGGAGCAGACTGGAAATCAAACTGGGCTTAATTACTGGATCTGCTACTAGCTATGTGACTTGGAGTTGTATTTGGCCTCAGTTTCCTCCTATAAAACTGGAATGATAATAGACCTTCTCATTAGATTAACTGGAATGAAGCGGATTTAGCACAGTGCCCTGACATGGCAGAGTATCAAACATTATAGTGGTTTTATATTTTAATGGCAGTGAATACTGATTGATATCCAGAGAAATAGTATATTCTCCGTGGAGATGCAACTATACAGTAATGGTTTTAGATTTGGATCCAACACAAATGTCTGAATACATATTACATGATGCTGTCCTTTGTCAATCTTGCTAACAGAAGTCAATGACTACCTAAAGAAGGGCAGTAGCTTCAGTTGAGGGATGTGCTAATCGGCCTTACCTTGAATCTATCAGCTGGGTACTGGTTCTCTATAAAGTCCTCTGAGGCCCCCGATGATCTCTCTTTTTTTCGTTATAGCAGCAACAACAAGGGTGGCCTCCTTGTCCACTTTTGGATTGTGTTTGTCATGCCACGTGCCAAAGGCCACATCTTCTGTGAAGACTGTGTGGCCGCCATCTTGAAGGATTCCATCCAGACAAGCATCATAAATCGGACCTCTGTAGGGAGCTTGCAGGGTCTGGCTGTGGACATGGACTCTGTGGTACTAAACGGTGATTGTTGGGTAATTCTCCTTTAGCATTCCTTCCTGCAGCACTCCTGATACTTGCCATGATTATAGTCAACATTGTAATGAAGCATTATCTCCCACAATGCCAGTAGTGCAGGATTAACTAAAGATATTGGAGCTATGTTGGTAAAGGAAATTGCTAAATGTTGTATACAGCGATCAAACAATAGTTTTGGAAACAATATACGCATGAAATTGAATCTGTTACTGTGCACCTCTACCTACCTTTATTTAGGTCATGCATCATCAAACTAAGTCCCCAGAGAGCAAAGTCCTAGAGAAGGAAGAATTTTGCCGAGGTTTATCTTGTTACTTTACTTGCCCAGACAGAACTGTACCTCTGCTATGTAATGCTGCCCAGCACTCCAAAACAGCTTGCTTCATAGCCCCAAATGCAAATGTCATTGTTTGCCTTGAGAGTAAAATGGTTTAATTGTTCCATAACTCAAAATTTATGGTTTTCTCTGATTTAAATTTTATATAAAAATACGTGTATGAATGCATGTTATAAATATATTATAAATTTATGTGCATATATACATATATAAATATAAGTACATATACTTATATACAATAGAGATACTTATATGTATGTTATCTATATGTGTATATATTATATATACATATACACATACACTAGGCATATGGTAGGTGGCTGATAAATATTTGTCAAACAAATGAGAAATCTTTAGAAAATTCTGTATCCCATGTAGTATTTCATATGTAGGACTAATATCATATTTGTTTGGTGCTTTTTTACCTTTGAAACTATTTGAAGCTTGCAACTACAATTTCAAGGATACAAAGGTGAAGAGAATAGTCTAGTGAACTCTACACTCTTTACTCAGCTTCAACAACTCTCAACTCACGAGTGTTCTGTTTTTCTCTAAATACCTAAACAACTACCCCATCCTCGCTGGATTATTTTAAAGTAAATCCCAGATGTGTTTGATTGCTTTTAAAGAAGGACTGAAAATAATTTTTACTAAGCAAAATTTGAACAAAATGAAATGATGGGATTCACAGTCTTTTCTCTATGTACTTTTTCAATGCAGCTGGGCTTCGGTCGGATTACTCGTCAACCATAGGATCTGGTAAATTCTTTCATGTGGTTCCCCTCCCTCCAGGTTAATATTGTTTTTGGATGTAATTCTCCTTTTCTAATGATGGTATTTGTTATTGCTTTTTTCATTTCAAGTGACAGAAACATTTAAACTGGCTTAAGCACAAACGGAGCTTGACTGGTTCATCTAAGTGGGACATACATGGAGTGTGCTGGCATTAGTCATGGTTGAGACTAGGATCTAAAATAAAAATATCATCAGAACTCTCCATCTCTGCCTACTTCTGTGGGGGCTTCATTATCAAGTGTGCTCTTCCATTGTGGTTGCAACAAGGACCACCAAGCAGATCCAAACTTACAATTTGTCACTTTCTCAACCATGGTGAAAACACCTCCAGGTATATCCTGACTGCTCTTGCAGAAGTCCTGGGGCTGACTCTCATTGTCTGGATTGGCTGACACGCCTATTCTTGAAATGACTTCTTTGACTCTGATTGGCCAGCCTGGGTTATGGGCCCACCTCTGAAACTCAGGGTGAGTTTAACCCCAACCAAAAAATATAGACAGGGTACGGGTAGTTTCCAAAGACAAAATCCAGGGCTGTTACCAGAAGGCAAGGAAATGGACCTAGGCTGGCAAAGGCAGCATATGTCCTTCACATGACCTCTTTTGCTCTTTACTTTCTCTGTAAAGATGTCTAGAAAAGTCTTTCCTAAAAAAAAGAAAAGAAAGAAAAATGGTGCTGTCTCCACAGACAAAGGCTGCTCTCAGTCCTTCTATGCAGAGCGTCTGTCTCTCCACTACCCGCTGGAGATTTCTTCAACCTCAGGAAGACTGATGTGTCACTTCAAGCTGGTGGCCATAATGGGCTACCTGATTCGTTTCTCAATCAAGTCCATCCAAATCGAAGCCGACAACTGCATCACTGACTCCCTGACCATTTACGACTCCCTCTTGCCAATCCGGAGCAGCATCTTGTACAGGTATAATGCAGGCACTCTTTTTGGTGGGTAAAAAGATCTTTTACAACCTCTGTTTTACAGTATCTGTGTTCCCCCTGGATTTTTTTTTAAAACATCTTTTTGTGTGCACTCATGAGGTCAAAGAGTGACCCATGCCCTCCCTATTTAGTAACTCTTGTACTTTAGTACCCTCACCATAGCCTTTCAGATTCAATGTTTGTTTTCCACTTGTAGCAAATACTCTCAAAGTCAGTACAGCAAGAACTTCAGCCAATATACCTGAAATATAACAGATACTCTAATTTTACATTTATTGAAATGACAGTGTGAGAATAAATACCCTATAATGATTGCAGTGCATTAGTGAACAATTAAATTTTTTTCTAGTTACAAAGATAACTCGTTTATTGTAGAAAATTAGGCCAGCGGAAACAGCATCAATTACTTCACAATCTCATTATTCAGAACAAATTTCTGTTATCTTTTAGCATAAATCTTTTCATTCATGTATATGTAATTACACACACATATACATATCCTAGTATCTTTTACTTAATAGTAGATATTTATGAGTGCTTAATATTTGATAAGCTAATAATGAATTAGGCCTTATTACAAAATTATTTATTAGTCACTGTGCTAAAAAGGTACATAAATTGTCTTATTATTTTTGACAGTGTCTATGGATGTATGTAATAATGCTTTATGTGTGTGTGTGTAGGTATCTATATTTCGGTGACGAATGTGAATGTTAAAAATTCAAACACAATATAAGGATATGCAGTGAAAAGTTTGCCACTGTTGCCCATTACTCCATCATTTTCAGCTTATTTTCATCCTTTCAGACATATTTAGTTATCTCATTTCATCCTCAGCACAATGCTAGGAGGAGCATACTATTATTATTCCTACTGAGGCAGGAGAATAGGGTCTGGAGGCAGGGAACTTAAGGCCAATTTGTGCTGACTTCCTAAAGCTGATTCAAGGGAAAATACCAAGACAGGGGGGTGGAGGTAGGGAACCTAAGGCCAATTAACCAATTAACGCAAACCTTCTAAAGCTAAGCCAAAAGGAAAAGCCCTATCACCCTACAGCCTTCCCGCTTCCGCTTCCGCCACAGCTCAGGCGGAAAGGCAAAGCCCTGGGCTAGCCTCAGGCCAAACACCAGCCGTCCCTTCATCTGCATACAGTGCCAATTCACCTCAGCCTTTAATTAGCCGTGGACCAAATCCTTCATCCAGGTAAGGGGTGGCTGATAGGGACCTCAAGAGGAGTACTTAAAACCCAGAAAACTCTGTAGCTGAGTCTGTGAGCCGCTGGCTCTGGTCCACTCCCACCTTGTGGAGTGCTTTAACAAATCCCCGCTTTCCTTTCTTGTTTCTGTGTTTCATTCCTTTGTTACTTTGTGTGTTTTGTTCAATTCCTTTTTTTTTTTCTTTTTAAACATGGTCTTGCTTGGTCACCAGGCTGGAGTGCGGTGGCACCATCTTGGCTCACTGCAACCTCCGCCTCCCAGGTTCAAGCAATTTTCCTGCCTCAGCCTCCTGAGTGTAAGGGTTATTGCCGAGTTTAAAATGAGGAAACTGAGGCCAGTATAAGAAAATTAAATGCCAGTTTATTCAGCTCCCGGGCGAGGTTCTATGGTCCGGGAAAAGGGGGCCAGAGAAGTCGCGCTGTCTCCCTGGGGCATGGGGTTTTTGTGGCTATGAGGGACGAGCAACAGCAGAGCGCTCTGATTGGTTCCGGGGGAGGGGGATTGAGACGGGGCGGGCCGCTATTGGTTGGCGGGTTTTTCTAATGCAAGATCTGGTCAGGGTTGCATCAGCCGGAAATTTCCAGGAGAGCTGTGCGCAGAGGTAGGTGCTGAGTGCTGAGGCAGGTGCCGGGAGCAGAGACCAGTGCCCGGTGCAGAGCTAGGTGCTGGGTGCAGAGCTAGGTGCCGGGTGCAGAATAGGTGGGTGTGTCCGGCCTCCTGGCGAGGCAGCCAGCCTTACACTGAGTAGCTGGGATTGCAGGCACGCACTAGCACGCCCAGCTAATTTTTGT